>CABHPP010116605.1:19124-31292 GCA_902168425.1 Peromyscus attwateri | reverse complement strand
TATGACCCCAGCTGCTGATGATGTTGAAATCATTGCTGTCTCCCCTGCTGGATGGGCCAGCTTCCTCAGAACATAAGGTGACCATTTTCTTTTACCATCTGATCAATGCCCACAGAAGTTTTGGGTTGTGTTTGGGTATCAGTTCCTCTGACTACTTAGTTTGATTACCACATAATGCCTGACAAGGACAGGCTTGGTTATGTGTTACCTCTCCATCCTTAAAATCACTAACCTTTATATATGACCCCACACAACAGCATGTTAAATAAAAAAAATAAATAAAGGAGGCACACCTTTTGATATAACAGTTTTTTGAAGAACACATGTAATATGCATACATATACACAATACACATATGCACAAATTCACACACAGCAGATAAACACATACTGTTAACATCAGTTGTCAACTTGACAGGCACCAGGGAGACCAATCTTTGTACAGGTCTTTGAGGAAGTTTCTACACTGGGTAATTGGGCAATATTGTTCTCTGGGTTCCAGCAATCTTGGGCTGAATAAAAAGAAGTGAGGTGAGCAACAGCATTCATCTCTCTCTGCTTCCTGACTGCTACATGGTGTGACCTGTTGCCTCAGGCATCTGCTGTCCAGCCTTCCTTGTCTTTAGGGACTGCATTCCTGCAAACTATAAGGCAAAAGAGACTCTTCCTCCCAGAGTGGCTTCTTGTCAAGCATTTGGCCACAGCAATGTGAAAAGTAACTCTTATCTGCACATGCAGGACAGTGCTTCTGTGTGACATTTTACTGTATCAGTTGGAGAGGCGGCATGTGACATTCTGTGTGCTACCTAGCTAATGCAGTGAGTGTCTCAAAATAGATCGGTCTCACTCACACCATCATTAACAACACGTTGAGACATATACTACAAGCTAAATCACAGCTTCTTCTTTGAATCAGATAACATCTCCCATGATCTGGTCACCTACACATACATTTTCCCTATCTCTACTCTTACTGACACTGGTCTACCATGTCTGCCTAGTCTCCTTTCCACTGGCCTCCTTCTAAATTAACTTTTCCTTTTCACTGTGTCCTCAGGTGTCACTTTGTGATCCTTATGCTGTCCTGCTCCTACTACCAACTCTGCTTCCCAAGTCCTAAAGGAAGAACAAAGTAATTAGACTTTGAAACATGTAAGTGGATACCTTGCTCTCAAATCTGAAAAAATAAAATCTATTGAATTCATTAAAGACAAAATCCCATGACAGATTTACATGAATTAGGGAGTTATAGGAGCATCAAGAGATCTTTGAATTTGCCTCTATTTTGATTTGATTAGTAGGTAATTTTGAAATGTGGAGAATAACGATATTAAACTGAATAGATCATCATGAGTATTAAATGTTTTTCTTTATCAGTGTGATTATCGTCAACTCAAGATGATGTGTTACTTTGATTTAGCTATGCTTTCTCATAATAATCAAACTCTTTACTCAAGAGAAACATATAAATTTTAAAACATCTACATAGTTCTGGCACAACATTTGTAAATACATATATTTAATCAGAATACAGTTTCCATATAAAAGAGTCACTAGTAAATGGCTTAATGCCATATTAAAAAAACTATTATTAACATAAACATATTATAACCAGTGTTGTTTTACTGTATTGTGTTTCACTAAAGTAACAACTAATGAGTCACATGAACAACAACCAAAGAAATGTTGGGATGATAGCCTTCTCATGTCTCGGCTTTCAGCCATAAACTAAACTCTGTAGATGGAGTTCATTGTCTTCCTTACTTGGATTTGATACCATTTTTCCAATAGAACATTCAAGAATGATAACGGCAAAACTAGTAGAACCAGTAAACATTTCTTAGGAAAGTATTTAGTTAAATTACAAATATAAAAATTAATAATGTGCCCCAGAAAGCCAGCTAATGCACCAGGGATAGATCCTGATCCAACTGCCAGGGGCCCCTCAAACAGACCCAGCTACACAACTGTCTCCCATGAGGGCCTAGTCGGGTCCCATGCAGGTTCCACAGCTGTCCGTCTAAAGTTCGTGAGTTCCTATGAGCTTGGTTCAGTTGTCTCTGTAGATTTCCAGTTGCCTTGCTCAGCCTTGATGCAGAGGGGAGGGGCTTGGTCCTGCCTCAGCTGCTTGGCTGACTCCACATGGGAGCTCTTCCCCTTTTGGAGGAGGGGATGGGGGGTTAGGGAGGGAGGCTGGGGGAGTTGGAGGGAGGCTGGGGGGGTTGGGGGAGCAGGAGGAGGGATGAGAGGGGATCTGTGGTTGTTATGCAAAATAAATAAAAAATTTTTTAAATAAAAAAGTATAACTAAAAAAAAATTTTGAAGCAATAATATTTGTAATTGTTTCATAGGAATGGCTCCATTTGGAAACATGCCCACCAAAATATTTCTTTCAAAATTCCAGCTACAAAAAACAAATAATGCAACCAAATCCACAAGACAAAATTAATAACAAAAATAAGGAAGAAGGAGGAGGAAAATGAAGACAAGAGAAAGAGAGAAGGGTGCTTGGAAAATAATTCTGTTTAAAAATAATTTCTTAAAAAATGATTTCTTAATTTTATCTTTTATAATAATTAGGAAAGAATTTCACAAAACTAAAAGACCATCTCACCAGCTACAAAACATCTTGAAAGAATGCAATAATTAAAATACTTATGAGATAAGAATAGAAAGCTACAGTAATAGAATAATGAAAGCAAGCATTAAGGCCAAGCCTAGAGAAGAACTGCCTGTGTTTGAAAACTAATGTTTCTCCCAGTGGCGTGATGAATTATGTAGCAAATAATGTCAATAGCAACTGTCTCAGAAAATAAGAAACTGTCCTTCCTCATACTATACACAAAAGATACTGCCCAGATAGATCGACAATACTCACAGAAGCATTAAAAAATAATAAACATCAGAAGATAACATAGCAAAATAATTTCTATGATCTGACTAACCAAGACAAAACCAAAAATTCACAATGTAAGAAAATGAAGGAATTTTTAAGATTTTTGACTTTGCATTTAATAGACTAACAATGTAGACATTGTAACAATGTAATATATATATTACATCCTAAAGATGGACACAGTATCATTACTTTTATCAGCCCAAAGTGAGAAACATGCACATGGTACCTGTATTTGTCAGGGTTCTCTAGGGGAACAGAACTTATAGAATGAATAATTAGATAGACAGACAGACAGACAGACAGATACATAGGCAGGCAGGCTATCAGGCAGGTAGGTGATAGACAGACAGACAGATAGACAAATAGGGGATTTACTAGAATGGCTGTGGGCTATGGTCCAGCTAGTCCAACAATGGCTGGCTATAAACAGAAAATCCAAGAATCCAACAGTTGTTCAGTCCATCAATCTGGTTGTCTCAGCTGGTCTTCAGTATTTGTCATAATCTTGAAGAAGTAGGCTCTAAGGCCAGTGAAGGAATAGGTGTGCCAGCAAGATCAAGAGCAAGCAGGCAAAGAGCTTCCCTCTTCCATGTCCTTTATATAAACTGCCAGCAGAAGATGTTAGCCAGATTAAAAATGGATAATCCCACCTCAAAAGACCCAGATTAAAAGTGGATCTTCACAAATAATTTAATTAAGAAAAAAATCCCTCATAAATGTACCCAGCCTCTTGGGTTTAAGTTAATTCCAGATGTAGTGGAGTTGACAACCAAGAATAGCCCACAAGTCCATCCTTTGTCAACTTGACACTCAGTCATAGCTCCTTGATTTCCAAATGAAAACAATAACTAGGTCATAATTACACCTAACATGATATAACCATCCCATGTACAATTACAAAATTTAGAATAGGTGGTATTGTACCCCAAGGGATATTCTTTTAGTATCTTGAACTTAAGTATGACAACCACTGATATTCTCCTACCTGATGTTCTGTTACATGGTAAAGAAATTAAGGAAAGAAAATACAAACATCTGTACAAATAAATTCTTAACAAAATACAACAGAAACACTCATGCCAATTATAATCCTCATTTCTACAACTGGTAATATGGCCTTAGCTGGTGTTTATAACTACCTTCCTCTACTACCCATCATGTACTTCTTCCACCCTCAGCAAACACCTCAGTAAGTTTTGGCTCTTTTCCTGAATACGTAGCCCATGTATGAAGGATCTGTGCCCTTTGTCACCCTGCCTGGATTAGGTTGCTGTAATTTCCCATTGACTTTAATCACAGGACATGGTGCCACCAAGAGATGCCCTAAAGGATCCCCTGTATCCAGACATAATCTTTTTACCTCCCTTGTGGAGAGGCGATCCAGTTTCCCCTTGGTAGTCTAGATCTATCATCCCTCCTAACAATGTTATTCCTCCCTTAGCCAGTTAGCTTAAGGGCATCAGAAGCCCAAAGTGGCCAAGGGGATGTCTGAGATTCCAATTTAATGGATTGTTTGTTGTGGAACTCTCCCTTCTGGAACCAAAACTTCTAAGCCATCAGAACTTAAGATGGCAGGAACAGGAAGCAAATTTTTCCTAGTGGGTTACTAGGTTGATAGTGATTGGAAATATTCCCTTTCCACCCCTTGGTTCCTGGACCTGTAGTTCTTGGTTATGGGAGAAACTGTACCATATATTGGATGCTGATTCAAAGCCTATATCACCTACTAGAGAATCCTGCCCCAGCACTCCAGGCTGCTGCCACCTAGTTGGTGCTGTAACTGTCTTCAAAAGGCCATTCCATTTTTCTATCAGGCCATTTGCTTCAGGGTGGTGGGGAACATTGTAAAACCAGTGGATTCCATTATTGTGGGCCCACTATCACTGCTCTGGCTAGGAAGTGACTTCCTCAGTCAAAATCAAGACTGTGTGAAATGCCGTTATGGTGGATAAGGCATTCTATAAGTCCATGTATGGCGATTTTGGCAGAAGCACTAAATCCAAGAAAGGCAAATCCATAACCAGAATAAGTATCTACTCCAGTAAGGAAAAAGCATTGTCTTTCCAATGGAGGAAGTGATCCAATGTAGTCAACCTGCCACCAGATCGCTGACTGGTCAACCCAGGGAATGATGCCACATCTGGAACTCAGTACTGTTCTCTGCTGTTGGCAGATCTGGCACTCAGCAGCAGCGGTAGCCAGGTCAGCCTTGGTGAATGGCAGTCCATGTTGTTGAACTAAAGTATAACTCCTATCTCTGCCACCATGGCCACGTGATTCATTGAACCATTGAGCAATGACAGGGATGGCTGGGAAAAGAGGCCAACTGTTCACAAAATGGATCATCCTGTCTATTTGATTATTGAATTCCTCCTCAGCTGAAGTAACCTTTTGATGAACATTTACATGGGATACAAGTGTTTTGACATCTTTTGACCATTTGGAAAGATCTATCCACATACTTCTGAGATGCCTTTCTTGCCAATTTTCTAATCATGCCCTTTCCTAGTTCCTGGCCATCCACCCAATCCATTTAGCTGCATCTTCTGCATCTATGAACGATCACACATCTGTCCATTTCTCCTTCCAAACATGTATGACCATGTGTTCTGCTCACTGTGAATATTTCCCTTTGTCAGTGTCTTTCAGGGCTGTCCCAGAAAGGTATTATAATTCTGCAGCTGTCCACTTCTGGATGGTACCTGCATAGCACACAGAACCATGAGTAAAACATGACCTAGTCTTCTCATCCTCAGTCAACTGATCATAGGCACACTCCCCATGAGGCTATAGGTTCATGCTTGGCAACAAATGACATTATAACAGGGAGTAAAAACTATAGGCATTTGGGCAACTTCTTCATGTAACTTACTACTGCCTTCAGGACCCGCTAGGGCCCAATTACATATTCCACTCCCATTTGATAATGGATTGCTGCTGAGCACATCCTACTTTATGACTCAGTGGGTTAGACATCACTCAGCTCATGATAAGGAGCTCAGGTCACATGGTAACTTAGTGGCCCATTGGCAAATGTTCAGTTTCTACTAAGGCCCAATAGCAGGCCAAGAGCTGTCTCTCAAAAGTAGAATAATTGTCTGCAGATGATGGTAGAGCCTTGTCCAAATCCCAAAGTTCTCTTCTATGATTCACCTATAGGGGCAGGCCAAAGACTCAAAACAGCATCCCTATCTGCCACTGACACCTCAAGTATCATTGGGTCTGCTGGATCATATATTCCAAGTGGTAGAGAAACCTGAAAAGCAGCTAGGACCTATTGAATAGCCTTCTTCTGTCCCAGTCCCCACTCAAAGTTGGCAGCTTTCTGAGTCACTTGGCGTATGGGCCAGAGTAACACACCCAAGTGAGGAATGTGCTGTCCTCAGAATCCAAATAGGCCCACTAACTGCTGTGCTTCTTTCTTGGTGGTAAGAGGGGCCAGATGCAATAATTTATCCTTCACTGCATGCTTCAATACTGGACTTCTATGAACTTTACTGAGGTAGAAGACCTTTAGATTTTGGTTGGATTTATTTCCCATCCTTGATGTACATATATGTAACAAACAAGTCCAAAGTTGTTGCTACCTCCTGCTCACTTGGTCCAATCAGCACAATGTCATCAACATAGTGGGCCAATGTGAAATATTGTGGAAGAGACAGATAATCTTTCTAACTAACTTATGACATAGGGCTGGAGAGTTAATATATCCTCAAGGCAAAACCGTAAAGGTATATGGATGGCCATGCCAACTGAAAATAAACTGCTTTTCTTGGATGGGTACCAAGAAAAAAGCATTTGCTAGATTAATAGCTGAATACTATGTACCGGGAGATGTATTAGTCTGCTCAAGTAAAGACACCACATCTTGTATAGGAGCTGCAATTGGAGTCACTACTTGATTGGGTTTTTGATAATCAATTGCCATACTCCATGATCCATTTGTCTTCTGCACTGGCCAGATAGGATAGTTAAAAGGAGAGGTGGGAACGCATCAGCAGTTTTCAAGACCTTGACAGTGGCACTAATTTCCAAAATTCCACCAGGGGTGAGACCCTGGTTTTGATTCATTGTTTTTCCCTGTCAAAGGTAGCTATAAAGACTTCCATTCAGCCTTTTCAACCATAACATCCCTCACTCTACAGGTCAGGGAAACAATGTGCAAATTCTGACAATTTCTAAGTATATTTATTCCAATTATATGTTCTAGGACTTGAAAAATAACCACAGGATGAGCTCTGGACCCACTGGACCTACTGTGAGACCAACTTTAGCCAACGCTTCAGTAATCACCTCTGTAAGGTCCTACTTTAACTGGAGGGCCCCAATGTTTTATGAGGTCTTCTAGAATCAGCATCAATTCAGAACCAGTACTCAATAGAACTTGGAAAATCTAATTATTTCCATTCCCCAGGATACAGTTACCCTTGTAAAAGGATTCTCTCAGGAAGGACTGGAGAAATACCAATAGGATAATTCTTAGGTATTTTATCAAGGTCCTTCCTCAAGGAAAATTGATCATTACTTCCTTTGAGGGATCCTGGGTCTGCAAACTGGCTCAAGTCTGGAAATTGGTACATGGGCCAAGACTCCCTTTTGCCATGATCCAATGGAGCTTTCATTCATTTGAGACAATTTCTGCTTCTACAGATCAAACAGACATGCAGTAGGCTTCTTATCTATTTAATACCTGGAAACACCATGACTTCCATATGAGTTACGCCACCACCAAATTCACCTTGCCTGTGCTGACCATTATGGGTCAGGCCATTATAAGCATTGCATTGTCTCTGCTGCCCATTACTATAGCTATCATCACCCTGCCTTTGGCAATTCAGGGCTGCCACTTGGCCCTTGCTACTTCAGGAACCAATTAAACTCATTGCATTTAATTCATCCAACTGAGCAGCAACATCTCCAACCCTAAGGTCTGGCACAAGGAAAAGGGTAACAACAAAACTCTTCAAAAGTGCTGGTGTCCTTCTTACCATTTTGCATCTTACAGGATTCATGAAGGGCGTGTCTTCTGGGTCTTCCCATTGTGGAGGATTAGGTTTTGCACAGCACACCCACTCTAGCATTGCAATCTCCCTGAGCCCTAAAATCTCTTGATCAACACTAAGCCAAGGGATATCAGGCCTCTCCAGCTCCTTTTCAGTAAGCCATCTTCTGACAGATGCTTCAGACAACCATTCAAACAAGTTTGTGCCTTACTTTTTAACTGGGTGAGCTTGCAAATTAAACCTAGAATCTCCATTCAGTGAGCCCATATCAATAAACACAGCCTGATCCAGGTTTATGCTCCTTTTACCATTATCCCACACCCTTAAAATCCATTCCCATACATACTCCCAGACTTCTTCTTGAATGAATTAGCAAACTCATTGTGGTGGTTTGAAAGAAAATGCTCCCCAAAGGAATGACTCTATTGTGAGGTGTGGCTTTGTTGGAGTGGGTATGGCCTTGTTGGAGGAAGTGTATCACTGTGGAGATAGGATTTGAGGTCTTTTGCTTAGCTTCAATCAGTGTCACAGCAGACTTCCTGTGGCCTGCATATCAAGATGTAGCCAGCACCATGTCTGCCTGCCTGCTGCCATGCTCCCCACCATGATGACAATGGACTGAACCTCTAAAACTGTAAGTGAGCCACTTGAATTAAATATTTTCTTTACAAGAGTTGCTGTGGTCATGGTGTCTCTTCACAGCTATAAAACCCCTGACTAAGACACTTATTAAGCTCTTTAGTAGTGTAGTACACCTCCTCATGGACTACATTTTCTATCTCTCCTCTAGGAGCTCACTTAGCCTTAGGTTTGGTTATAGGTCGAGAGGCAACTATTGGTGGACCCTGACGGAAATTGGTATTGTTTTGCCTGGCATTGCCTCCAGAGAAGGTCACTGCTGATTTAGCAGACAACGAAGAGTTAGTTTCCTCTGTCAAATGCAGAGAAGGCAATATTTCAGGGGATGGGCGTGGGAGTACATTTTCTGCTGAGGACAGAGGGACAACCTCCTCAGGTGAGATAAACCCTTGAGAATCTGAGGGTTTTAAAGTTCTTGGCTTCAGTAGGTCCTCCTACACATCTCCATCCCAAGTTATAGGATCCCATTCTTTTCAAAATAGTGCCTTTACTTTAACTGCTGACACCCTCCAAGGATGGGACTTGAATTTTCACTGTTAATTCAGCCAAACTTATAATGAGGGCATCAGTTTACTTTTTCACAATTTAGCTTTCTGGCTGCTGGAGAGAAGATTCTCTTCCAGGGCACCATTAGAAAACTTTAGACTGTTTATACACATCTGGAGCTGGTCAGTTTTATCACTGAGCTCATTGCTGTCCTTCATCATATTCTGGGATGCTAGAAGTTGGCTAAGTTTGTCGTGGAGCTCATTCTTTTCCTTTGTCAATTATCCAGAGATGCTAGAAACAATTGACTAGCATCATCATTTTCCTGATTTTTTTCCACATATTGTCAAAAGTTTTATATACAGAGTCACCAAATTCACTGCCTCTCACAATTAGTGAGTGAGGATAATCAAATGCATTTGTCTCCTTAAATTTATAAAATAGTTCACATCATGGGCTTTTGGTACTCTCTGAGCTCCCAGGAGAGGCTTCAGTAACAGTTGATGTTGGCAAATTGAAAAGCCTAATCCAGAAACTTAAAATATTTATCCTTAGACTTCTATTGCTTTAGAACCATTTCTGATACCAAAATCTGTATTAGACAGGGTTCTCTATAGGAACAGAACTTACAGAATGAATATATATATATATATATATATATATAAAGGGGATTTATTAGATTGGTTTACAGGCTATATTCCAACTAGTCTAGCAATGGTTGTCTACCTATAGAAGGTCCAAGAATCCAGTAGTTGTTTAATCCACAAGGCTGAGTGTTTCAACTGGTCTTCAGTGTATGCCAGAATCATGAAGAAGTGAGCTCCACTGCCAGTAAAGGAATGGACTTTCCAGCAAGAGTGAGGGCAAGCAGGCAAAGAGAGCAAGCTTCCTTCTTCCATGGCCTTTATATATAAGCTACCAGCAGTCACCTCAAAAGATCTGGATTAGAAGTAGGTCTTCCTACTTCAAATAATTTAATTAAGAGTAAAATCCCTATCAGATGTACCTAGCAACTTGAGTTTTAGTTAATTCCAGCTGTAGTCAAGTTGACAACCAAGAATAACCTTCAAAGTACTCTATGGTAGAGAATATCATCCATCATTAAAAAAAAATTGCAGGCTGGGAAGGTGGCTCAGTAGTTAACGCACTTGCTGAAAGTGTGAGGGTGGCCTGCACTCATATGAATTCTTGAATGGGCATGGAAGCTGCCTGTAGTTCCAGAACTATGAAAGTAGAAACAGTACATCCCCAGGGCAAACTGGCTGGAGTAGCAGATCCCTGAGCTAAGGGTGTAACTGAAGAGACCCTCTCTCAATGAACAGAATGGAGAATGATGGAGGAAGACTCCTGACAGCCCCGGCCGCCACACATAGATATGCACTACATCCATATGCATATAAACATGCATGCGTATATGTGTGCACACCACACACACACACAGACAAATGAGGAAAAAAGAGAGTGGAAGTGCACATATGCCTTGTACAACAAGGCCCATGTTAACATTTTGAATGAGCATGGCAAATATGGAAATGCGTCAATACAGTCCCACTCTGTGAGAAAAACATCTCTCTGTTTTTCCCCCTCTCTCTCTGACATTTCTTAGAAAAACAGCCATGACTGAATTGTTAATATTGTTATTATTATTATTGATTAAAACTGGAAGAGAGTCTAAGAAGATTTCATTTTATATTTTCTTTACTTCTCAATTACTTTAGTGTATTTTTAATATAAACATGAGCTATCTATGTAAATTTCCTTGAATTTTATTTTCATAATAATATTAAATTTGCATAAAATTGGATAACAATACAGACTTCTCATAACTCCTCTTACATGCATGAGTATGTGTGGTAGTTTGAATGAAAACGGAACCCATGGGCCCAGAGGGTGTGGCACTATAAGGAGATGTGGCCTTGTTGGAGCAGGTATGGCCTTGTTGGAGGAAGTATGTCACTGGGGGTGGACTTTGAGGTTTCATATGCTCAAGTCAGGCCCAGTGTTACTCCCTCTTTCTGCTGCTACATCATGATTCAGATGTAGAATTCTCAGTTACCTCTCCAACACCATGACTACCGGCATGCTGTGGAGTTTCCCACCATGATAATAATGGACTAAACCTCTGAACTAAGGTAACCCTAATTAGATATTTTCCTTTATAAGAGTTGCCATGGTCATGGTGTCTCTTCACAGCAATAGAAACCATCACTAAGATGGTATGGTATATTTGCTATGACTAACAGGCCAGCAATTGTATGCTGTTATTAAATACAGCATATAATTTATTTAAATTTGGGTGGGGATTTGTTTTGGTTTTGTGGAGATTTTCTTGTTGGTGTTGTTTTTATTGAATGTTCTTTTTCTCCCCAAGACTCCATCAGGAATGCCTCATTGAGCTCAGTCCTGCCTCCTCAGTTGCCTTTTAGACATTCCTTGGTTTTAATGGTCTTAACAATTCTGAGTTGCAGTCAGGTACTTGGAAGACACCTTCTCTAGTAGATTGTATTTGATGTTTTATCTCAGGGTGAGACCAAGACTTGATGCTGGGGGATGAAAATCCACACCATATCACAGTAAAGTTACATGATTTGTGATTGTGGGTTTTGACCTTAAAGTAGCTTTTGTCAGGTTTCTGCACTGTGAGGTTCTCATCCCATATAGCTCTCTTTTCACACTATAACATTCCAGAAGGAAGACATACAAGTCATACTGTATATTTAGTATGGAATAAATATTTAGGCTTCCGCTCTTTTGGATGCAGTATGTAAAGGGCCTAGAACCCCTCTATAAAGGGGATGGGCTTCTTCATTAACATGAACTAATGTAGTCAATCATTTGTATAAATATGAACTCATGGATATTTGGTGTATATTTTGGGCAACAACCCAATAATAGTCAGGGTTCTCTAGAACAACAGAATCAATAGAACAAACGCACATATTAAAAGCAGATTTATTGAATAGAGTTACTCTGGGCAATCCAACAATGGTTGTATTCACACTGGCAAGGCTGGGACCCAGTATTTTCTCAGTCCATGAGATTCTGGATACCTCAGCAGTTCCAACCTGGTGTTGAAGACCTGGGGGAATTCTGGACTGGTCTTCAGTCCACTGTGGAAGCCTGAAGAAGCTGAGATATGATA
>CABHPP010116605.1:0-18724 GCA_902168425.1 Peromyscus attwateri | reverse complement strand
TGTTCCTCTCCCCATTCCAACTCATCTTATGTCCTTCCTCCCACATTCTCTCTCAAATTCATGACCTTTTATTCTCTCATTATTATTGCTACACACACACACACACACACACACACACACACACACACACACACACACCACACACATCCCACATATCATATTGAGTCCTTTTAGATTTGCTCAGATTAAAATATGTAAACAGGATGTTTCAAATAGTCTTGTAGCAATTGATGGCGCTGGGTGAGACGATAAAAAAAAAACCCAATATTCTACATGAGAGAAATTATTAATTCCATAACTTACAAGAGAGTCCAGGATCTGTCAGTTTTAACTGGTAGATTTGTCTGGACTAACAGGGAGTGGCTGCCTCTGAAGTAACTAAAATTTATTCGCAGCTAGAATTCAAGTCATTTACAGGATATGGTTAAGAAAGTAATTTTATTCTAAATTTGTTTTCGCAATACCAGACTTTCTGAGAGACATATTATGTTTAAAAACCAAATACCCATAGGTATATAGCAAAAACTATGCTCCACATGTCTTAATAGTGTGCTATTTAAAGTACAAAAATTATACCACACAGAAACTCAAAAATGGAATGTAATAATCAGGCGGTTAAAGAGTGCGCATTCTACTTAAGGATGAGCAATTGTTTAGGCAGTTGTAAGTGAAAGTATATTTAAGACGCTAGGAGCTTCCCTATTGTAAAATTAAAATCGTTAGGTAGGAAAATGTTTTTTCAGCTCCTGAGGCAGATTAAAAACATGTCTTAATGTGTTTGCATAAAAGATGCCAACACTTGATTTTAGAACTGGGTACCACATGCTCACTCTCCAGCTCTGAGTCAGTGGCTCATACTATTGTGGTGTTCTTGGTTAAACTGAAGCCAGGAAGCCCTGAACTAGAAATCCTCTAACAACGCCTATTCTTATGTGATAGTTAATCTGATCTTTGGGCAAGTACAACTCAGAATAGTTTGGGATTGAGATTTTGGATTTGGGGGCTTCTTACCTTAACTAAATAGAGCAAACTACTGATTATTTGGGAGCTGTTGAAGAGCAATTTCAGCAGAAAATAATGATCACATATTGCTTAAAAACTAAATTGTTTGAAAGCTTACAGATTTGAGAGAAATAATCTAGATTTGGGGCTTAGAAATTATTTTTTCTTTTACCTGAGTTTGAAAACTAAGAGTTTGTTAGCCAGTTCAGACTAGAAACGTCTTTCTCCAGTCCCTCAAAAGATCTTGGATAAATTCACCACATTACTTTAAAAATGACATTCTCCTGGGAATCATTAGAATTCAAAAGTCTTAGGGAACTGAAAATTCAGGAGCCTAGAAGCACAACAAATTCTCAAAGATTTTGCTGATTTTAAACCTTTAGAAACTAGTTAGCCAATGGAACAGGAGGATTTTTATAGCATCTCTTTCCCCACCTATAAACTAGTAAATATTTTTCTAGTTATAGTTCAGTAAAAGCAAGAATGTGGCATTGAGGTTTGGATAGGAAGTATTTATCCAAAAGCTCATATGCTGAAGGCTTAGGCCTCAGCTGCCTGTACCACAGAAGGGGAGGCTGATCATAAGGGTGCAAGCGTCATCAGAGGATCAAGCTGATGATAATACACAGTTCAGTGCACTATTGAACAGCATTGGAATCCAGGAAGTAGGTCACTGGAAATGTATCTTTGAATTGTGTGACGTATCCAAGGACCTTTCTCCCTCACAACCCCTCTCTGTATCTCTTTATGCTGTCTGGCTACCATGAGATTTCTGTATTATGTTTCTCCTTTACACCCTTCCATCTTGCTGTTCCACACTGAAGGCCCAGAAATGCAAAGCCACGCGACCTTTGACTAAAACCTCTGAAAAGGTGAGCCAAAATAGCTTTCCTCCTTTAAGTTGGTTTTCTTAGCTACTTTATTACAGTGATGGAAAACTTACTAAAACAATGTTATGGTTAATCTTCAATGTCAGTTTGACTAGATGTGGAATTGCCTAGGCGACTGAGATGTTCCAGATTCAATGATGGGGAAAGACCTTCACTGAATGTGACTGGCACCATCGAAGTAAAGGGAGAAATTTGAAAAGACCAGCAGAACACAGCACTCCCTCCCTCTGCTTCTCTGCTTCCACCAGGCAAAACTACACAGTCGTATCACCCCTCCCCAACCAAGATGGACTGAACTCTCTGAAGCCACGAGGCAAAATATCTTCTACCCCTTAAACTATGTCACGTGATCCAGTCCCAACAATACCCATAGGTCACAAGGAAATGAACACCAATAGTTTAGTAATGAAAAAGACCAAGCAGTGAATTTCTTTAACTCAATAATCTCTATGCGGTGAGTAGATTCAGGAACTTAGTTACAAGGACATTCAAAGATCACTTATGAAGGCAAACATTAACATATCAAACAGTATGTACTGTTTCATCTTAGAAAATATAAACAAGTAACATATAAGTGACCCTTTCACATTTTCTGACTCTTCCAATAAGATCAGGTACTATTGCTATCCCCACTGAAGAAATCTATGTGTAAAGAGATTAAACAACTTTCTTGGGTTTGTGTCTTATTTCACTTCAGATAACAATGTCCAGATGAATCCATCTTCCTAAAAAAAAAGTCTTTATTTCATTTTACTCTACAACTGATTAAAAATTTTAGTTTATATATGCACCATATTTTTGTAAGTCTTCTGTTGATGAACATCTGAGCTGGTTCTATTCCCTAGCTATTGGGAAAGTGTTGCAAAAAACATAAATGTGCTATGCGAGGACCTCTGTGGTATGCTGACTTACAGTCCTGTGGGTTAACACTCAGGATACAGTAGTGCTGGTTTTAGACTTTGAGAAATTCTCCTCACTGAGCTCCACAGGGGCTGCTCCAGTCTACAATATGCCCCCACTAGTGTATAGCCACCTCCCTCCTTCCCCTGGTCCTCAAGGATTGTTCTCATTTGGTCACCTGATACTGGCCATTCTGACTGAGGTGAGGTGGAATCTCAAAATAACTTAGATTTGCATTTCTCTGATGGGTAAGGAGGCACTTGTAATATCTACTGGCCACATATTTCTTCTTGGGGGAATTGTTCATTCAGTTGATTAACGCATTTATTTAGGGGTGATTTTGTGTGTGTGTGTGTGTGTGTGTGTGTGTGTAATTTTTGCAGTTCTTTGTATACTCTAGATATGAATCTCCTATCTGATGCATAGTTGGTTAAAAAAAAAAACTTCTTCCCGTTGCACGTGTGGGCTGTCTCTGCTATGCTGATTCATTATCCATGCTGGACAGAAGCTTTTAAATTTCACATAACAGCATTTGCCAATTCTTATGATTATTTCCTGTGCTATTAGAGTCCAATTGCAGAAATTCATTGTTCATGCTTATATCTAAATATGTCTTCCTTATTTTTTTCCCACTAGTTCAGAATTTCATGTCTTACATTAAGGTATTTGATACCTCATGCATTGTTTTCTAGAAAGAGTGAGAGCTATGGATAGAATTTGGTTCTTCTACAGTTGGGCATCCAGTGTTTCCAGCACCAGTCCTTGTAACCACAAAATTTTTTCCCGTATATGTTTTTGGTCAAAAACCAGGTGGAAGTAGTTGTATGAGTTTTCCTTTTTTCTTTCTTTCTTTTTTTTTTTTTGTCCTCTATGCTGTTCTAATGATCTATATGTCTGCTTTTGTGCAAATAGTATGCCATTTTGTTACTATGTATGTATACTATGTTTTGTTACTATGGCTCTGTAGTCAGTTTATAAGAAGGTAAAATTATGCCTCCAGAATTGCTCTTTGATTAAGATTGCTTTGTCTCTAACCATCTATTCTAGCCTGAGAAACAGTTGAAAATTCTTTTGCCATAGTCTTCCAAATACTGGGATTACAGATATGAGCCACACCTGGCTTTAAGCAGCTGTTTTGGGGGAGGGGGGTGTTGCTGGATCCTAATGGCTCCCTTGGGGGAGTGGATGAGAAGACGTGTCAACGGCACAGACACTGGGAGTCAGTTGAAGGCAAACAGCAAACACATTTATTCAATAACAGGGAAGGCCTTATATACCCTCCTCCCAGCACCTAAGCTGTGTCCCAGTCTGGTGGTATTATGTGATCATCCCTCATTGGCTGGGCAAAATCAGGAACTCTGACAGCACCTGTTGCTAGGCCCTCAGGCAGACTCCAGGTTAGCTCATAAGGAAATAGGTTGTGTGCATGCCTTGGCAAAAGGTTTGAGCCAATTTCCTCAGCCCTGTGGATCTGCACTACTACAGGGAGATAAACGTTTTTAAAGAAGGTTGTCCTCTTCTATCTTCATCAAAGATGGGGATGGACAGGAACTAATTTTCATTCATAACAATGTGTTTCAATTACAGAAATGGAGTTGATGTGCCTTTGCATATTCCTGTAGTTAAGATGTATATATGATCTTTGAAATAAGAAAATTATCATTGATTTTTTTTTTTTTTGCTTTTCGAAGAGAATGTACCTAAAAGTAGAAATTAAAAACCTCTCTCTCAAGCCCTACAGCATGTCTGAGTGACAGCTGGTGATCTCTGCAATTGACGTGTGCCATACTGTTTCATAATTCAGTACAAAGCTTATTTGGCCCAGAAATATCTCTTAATTTGTGATCTTTCATCCTTTTCTGGAAATAGCTAGGAGCCTTTTTTTTTTTCAAAGAATGTCTGCCTCTGGAAAAAGATTCTAAAGCAGAATGAAATAAATAAAAGCCTTTCCCTTCAAACTTTATTTTAGGCCTTCATTTCAGCTGACTGAATCAGATCAAGTTCAGTCTATATTAAAAGTGTTTAACTTTCATACTTACACCAGAGATAAGTGCAGAAAGAAAGTTTTACAACTAAAAACATTTTGAGAATCAAAAATTGAAGCTTTCAATGACCATAGTGATACAGCAAATGCAAGGAGGTAGGTGAGACCTGAAGAGGAAGCAAGCATGTCTGCATTAATAATTGTTCCTGAATAGAGATAAAAAGTCGTGCCTTCAGTTGCCAGGGAGGGTAGACAGGGGTGAGCTGATGGAATAGATGAAATTAAGTACCCTATGTAGGATTAGGTTTTTTGTTACATAGGATGGTGTCCTAGTTTGCTTTCTATCATTGTGATAAAACACTGACCAAACTAATTTGGGGGAGGAAAAAAGTTTACTTTGTTTATGTTCCCACAGTTCTGTCTGTCATTGAGAGAAGTCAGGTCAGGAACTGAAGCAGAGACCATGGAAGGACACTGCTTACTGGCTTGCTTTTCTATTGTTCTCACAACAATTATTATCATTTTAGCAACTTAAACCAAATGCCTTCCCTCTAAGGAAAAATAAAATAAAATAAAATCAGCATCAGCAACACCAAAACCCTGAGATAGTCCCGTAGAGTAGATCAGAATTCCTTCCGAGAGCCTGCCGGGATAGAATCAAGGTATTACAAAGGCTGTGCTTCTTGATGTAGTCCCACTTCATTGATCATAGTATTTGGTCTCTCACAGTTGTAGGACAAAGGTCCATTTCCTGCACCCCTTGGTTTATGACTCTTCTCCTTCATCTCCAGAACCATATCAACTTTTTCTGAACTTTGGTGAACTCTTCCTCTGATCACAGCTAAATGTCCTTGGAAAATCAAATGTCATTTGCTTTTGAATCAGTTTTCCACATTGTGGAATGAGCTGTGCAACTTTCATAGAGCCTTAACCCAAACTATGACATGAACAGCCCTGATAGGGTGGTTGCTTTCCTCTGAAACATCACATGCCAGGACTCAGTTGCCTGCATTGCTCTCAGTATTTTTACTGTCAAAGCTTCCTCAGAAAATCTCATTAAGCTCTCAACATTCAATGGCTTTTGCATCCCAAAATTCCAAACGCTTCCATAATTCTCTCCAAAACAATGTGATCAGGTCTATCACCCCACTTCTGGTACCAATTTCTGTCCTGGTTTTGTCTTTATTGCTGTGATAAAATACTAACCCCCCCAAAAAAAAACTCAAAGGGAAAGCATTTATTTGGCTTACAGATTACAGTATGTCTTGGAAGGAAACAAACCAGTAAAAGTTGTGTTCCTCCATGCTCTTTGTTTCAGTTCTTGTCTCCAGGTTCCTGCCTTGAGTTCCTGCTTGACATCCCTCAATGAAGGGTTGTAACCTGGATACCAAATCACCCTCTTACCCTCAAGTTATTTGGGGTTAGTATTTTATCACAGCAACAGAAACTGAATGAGGTCAGATGATAATTATCTACTTTACATTGACATCCGGTGGGCTTTCTAAGTGACCCACTTTAGAATCTACCAATGACTCTGATTCAGTAGGTCTGGGCAGAGCCTAATAATTCACATATATACTGAGTTTCACATGACTTGATGTTGTGTAAAGGCAAACATGAAGCCACTGGTAAGAGGGACTTGTCTTTTATTTTCTGGTTGTAACTTTCTGTGTTCAGTATTATCCATTCACTATCTTTTATGTCACTGGATTTATTGCCTCTTCCCTCAGGGACAAATGTGGTACCAGGATGTCCTCTCCAGCCTCAAGCATTGTTCTCTTGCCTTGCTAGTCAGACCCATGGAAATTAATAGTGTTTACAGCTTTAGCATTGTGTCCTTTCCATGATTGCTTTCCTAATATGTTTCCACATTTTATAGTCTTTTTATAGACTCATCAAGTTACTATTTTCGGTTTACCAGATGTTTCTACAAGTATCCTAACTAACATAATAGGTTAAGTTGCCAACTATAAATTATTTCCCCTGTATCCAGTATGTCCAGGATGAGAGAGTCTAAATATATTTGCTGATTTTTGACACCCCTGAACTTGCCAGCTTTGTGTCTTTTTGAAGAACAAGAACAAAATGTTACTGGAAGCTAAAGGAAAGAGGATGCTTATTATGAAGCGGTAAACTGCTACCTGTATTTTTATTGTAATACTGTAAACTGCATTATTCTGAAAATCAGACAATATACTAATTAACTAAGTATGCCACTTGGAATTTCATATAAAAGCTTATCACTTCTTTTTTTTTTTTGTTTTTTGAGAAAGGGTTTTTCTGTGGAGTTTTGGAGCCTGTCCTGGATCTTGCTCTGTAGACCAGGCTGGCCTCGAACTCACAGAGAGCCGCCTGGCTCTGACTCCTGAGCGCTGGGATTAAAGGCATGAGCCACCAACACCCAGCAAAAGCTTATCACTTCAAGTGTGAGTGACAGTTGGTCATTGTGGTGGTTTGAAAGAAAATGACCCCCAAATGGAGTGGCACATTAAAAGGTGTGGCCTTGTTGGAGTAGGTGTGGTCTTGGAGGAAGTGTGTCACTGTGGAGTTGGGCTTTGAGATCTCATACATGCTCAAGATACTGCCCAGTGTCTCAGACCAGTTTCTTTTGCCTGCTCAAGACATAGGACTCTCAGCCACTTTTCCAGCACCATGTCTTCCTGCATGCTACCATGTTGTACCATGATGATAATGGACTAAACCTCTGAAAATGTAAGATACACCAATTAAATGTTTTTCCTTTTTAAGAGTTGTCATGGTCTTGTTATCTCTTCACAGCAATAGAAACCCTAATTAAGTCATCTTGAACCACAAAACAAAATTGTCAATGAACCTCTCAAGTATTTCAGGCCTTTTTTCTTTTTGATGCATCTATAAGAAAACAATGGAGATTAGCTAGGTGAGGCACTATTAAAGAGTCAAGGAGTCATTAAGGTTCAACATTTCTGACCTCTACAAATGACTAAACTTAAGATATAGCTTCAGGTCAAGGATCATCTCCAGCATGCTCTTGTAAAACATGACCTAAACATAAAGATGAGGTTATGGATATAACATCTTCTGAGACTTGATAAGAGCTAAGATACTGTCCCAGAAAACTACTTGATCATACAATAATTGTGTAATGAAAGGAGTCTTTAGTCATTAGGTTTTCATACAAATCAATTTGTAATTCATCAGTAGATAACTAATTTAATACTCAAGACTTACTGTGACTGTAAGATAAATAGTAGCCACAGGCCCTGCCCACACGCTTAAGGGGCAGAACTATGCATAATTTAGCAACCCTGGCCCTTGTTAAAGTTTCTGATCACTCCTTACAATATGACTAGATATTTTTGGTAAAGTTTTATATTAGTTAATTTTGCATACCTTGTGACAGAATACCTAGCCAAGCGACTTAAAAGGAAAAGACATTCCTGGGTTCATAATTTCATAGGGTTCATGATTGCTTGGCTATATGTGCTTGAACAAAACTTCATGACAACAGAGGATAGCTGGTCACATCATAGGAGACAGAAAGAGAGAAACAGGAAGAAGAAGGGAAGATATACCCCCAAGGACCTGTGCCCAGTGACCAACATCTTCAACTTTGCTCCCAAAGCTTCACCATCAGCTATCCAGAATTGAAAACACGACCTTGCAGAGGTATTTCATTCAAATATTAACCACTCTGATATTCGACCTGTTTTGCCTAGCTTAACTTTTGTTGTAATTTACAATCATATATCTCCAAACTTTTTGTTATTTGAAGCTCTTATTGATTTAGTCCTAGTATTTATGGCCGTCTGCTAACTTTTTCTTATGATGAATTGTTTCCTTGAGTGTGTTGATGATCTGAACTAATTTTGTCATCTTCAGAGAACACTGAAGATGTGTTTTTATCCAGAGTTACATTATGCATACATTATTATTATTATTAAATTACAAAATTTTCATAAGATTAGTATACAAAGTAGATTACACTATTTTTAGTGTTAATTTTTGTTATTTTACTTTTTATAGAAGGACTCATGTAGCTCAGGCTGGTGTCAAACTCACTATGGATCACCTTGAACTTCTGAGTCTCCTGGATTTATCTCCCAAGCACTGGAATTAAAGGTATGTGTTACCATGCCTGGCTATTCCACAGATATCTGGCTTCCAGACCTTATGGGGAAAAATTAATGCAAATGTCACAATCACAGAGCAGAAGGCTCATGGTTACAATTATCTAATGAGAGTTTTTCCTCATCCTAACCCCAGGTCCAGACAAACTCCCACATCACTTTCCTGGGCTGGCAGGCAATTTGTTTCTAGTCAACCATTGCATTGTATTTTTGTATTCCTGAATGCTGCAGTTTAGATCTAGCATATTCCTCAGAGATCCATTTTCTAAAGGCCTAGTCCCTAGCTTAAGGCTATTGGGAAATGATGGAAACTGTGAGAGGTGGGAGTCTGCTGAGGGGTATTCATGTCTTTTGGAGTGTGCCCCTAAGTAGACTGTGGGTCATGCCCCCTTCCTCTGCCTCTATTACTTCCTGGTCATGAGGTCAATGAGTTATTGTGCCGTTCACTCCCTGTCATGAAGTGCTGTATCACCAAAGGCCCCAAAGCAGTGGTGCAAATCAGGAACAGACTGAAATCTCCAATACCACAGGCCAAAGTAAGCCTTTTGTCTTTGCACATACTCTCCAGTGTTTTTTAGTAGTGACAGAAAGCTAACAAATTGACTTTAGGCAGAAAACTGAGAAACTATATCTCAAAGAAAACCAAAGCTTAATGACCCAGTTCAAGGGTGTCTAAAAGCCAAATTCTTGGCCCTTGAGATTAAAAGATACTCCCAGGAAACCAGACATAAATTTTCTCTTACTGTTCTGGTTTTTGTCTCCTCTTCAATTCTAACTTCTGAGATTATCTTAAAAGATCCTTATATTTTTTTAATGGCATATATTCACTGTATATAGTACTGGTTTTCATAATGACATTTTTGTGTATGAACTGTGCTTTGACTATATCCTGAGGCTTCTTTTATATGTGTAAGTATATAGGCTAACGTGTGTGTGTGTGTGTGTGTGTGTGTGTGTGTGTGTGTGTGTGTTTGAGATTCCAAGTAGTTATTAAGTAGGTTTTGTTGAATTAATACAGTATTTCTAGGTGCTTTAGCCAGCCTTTTGGACTGTCTAATGTACGATGTTACCAGCGATGGAAATCTTCTGGTTTATTTTCTTTGCCTTCTTTTACTTTATTTTTTCTACTTCTGCTTTTAGCTTATTCATGCCTTTGATTTTTCATGGCTCCAGCAATAACTATATTCTTCTTTATACCTCAGTATCATATTTCATAAATTTCATTATTTATATACCCAAGAGAAAGGATTTCTTTCTACAAATGAGCATTGTATGTTGCTTAGAATTATCTTTGCATGGAGGAGGAATACTATACTCACCGCTCCACTGTTAGTCACTCACATGTTATAACAGTGTGGCCATTTGTATACAGGACAGACACAGGTTCCATGCACAAGGCAGTTTACACAGTGTCTATAATTATCAAAGTATAGCAGACACTCTATCATTGTGAGCTCTGCATTTACTACGACAATGATTTACATAGCATTTGCATTGTGAAATATACCTAATCTGCAGATAGTTTTGGGGGGTTGCATGCCATTTTATATAAGGAACTAAAGCATCTATGGATTTTGATATTCAAAAGATGTCCGAGACCAATCCCCACAGACACTGAGGGTGACTGTAATTATTGTGATTTATACATAAGCTTCTTCCCAATGGGAAGTCCAGGGACATGACACACACACTAAAAATGTCTCAATGTCACAACAATATAGTTGCTTATTACATTTCAACCAAGTCCATGCTGATGCCTGAAAACCTTGCACTCACCTCTCCAGTGTGGCCTTGGTCTCTCTTCTATCATTCCTGTTCTGTCTTAGCTAGAGTCTCCATCTCAATAGAATTTTCCCAAACTCCAGTAGGTTCCTACAATCAGTGTGTTTTGGTTGTCATAGGTCCCCCACGGCCAATTCAAGACCATATCTGTAGAATTCATGTAGAATTCAAACATGCTGCCGTTATATGGTAGATAGTTTTTAAAACCACCTATCAGCATTTTCACCAAGATGTTCCAACACGTTTATTTCAACAACTGAGAGAAATTTATAAATGCTTGGTCATTAACAATAAATGCACAGTAAATAAATTAGTGATAAAACATCAGGAGGGAACTAGCTGCTCATTAGCAGTCTGTCTGCTTAAGATCAAAATGTTAAAGAAGAACATCTGATTGGTCTAGACTTGTCCTCAGCTAGCAAGCATCAGGCTTTCTTCTGATCACAAGCGTGAGGATACTGATCACTGAAAAAGAAACAGAAAGCTTGTAAGAGTCAAGAGCTCAGGATACAAGCTATTAGATATTTCCCCCTAGACAGGACAGGAAAAACGTGCCCATGAACTCTCCACAATATGGTGGTCTGAACAAGGCCAACAAAAAGACAATATCAGTTGACATGCAAATGTAGACATGGGAAGTCTACCCCTAGGTGAAGAGCTACAATTGGTAAATGTTTGCTGAGAGAAGGGAATCAGTTTCTTCCAAGGATGAGCTCCCACACAGGTTTCCAGTCCTAAATGGTCAGCTCTGGACAGCATGTGTACATATGAGCAAAGCTAAATGAACTCAGTAGCTTGTGTGTGTGTGTGTGTGTGTGTGTGTGTGTGTGTGTGTGTGTGTATGTTTATGTAATAATAATAATACTTAAAGGAGCTGGGCAGCGGTGGCGCATGCCTTTAATCCCAGCACTTGAGAGGCAGAGCCAAGTGGATTTCTGTGAGTTCGAGGCCAGCCTGGTCTACAGAGCGATATCCAGGACAGGCACCAAAACTACATAGAGAAACCCTGTCTCGAATAAAACCAAAATAATAACAACAACAACGACAATAATAATAATAATAATAATAATAATAATACTTAAAGGAAAGATTCTGAATTTGAGGACATGGGAGAAGTTGGATAGGTAGTGAGCATGTACGGAAGTTCTCAAATAAAATAAACCTAAGGCCAGGTATAGTAGCTTACACTTTTTAATAGCTTTTATTGTTTTGATACAGCATATCACTATGTAGGCCTGGCTGTCCAGAGCACAGTATGTAGCCAGCACTGGCCTTGAATTCACAAAAGCCATTAAAAAATAATCTTCTTAGACAGAGAAGGAAGTGAATGCAGGGCTGTAACATACAACAAAACACAACCACACATGCAGCAGTTTCAGGAAACAATGCTTTTTTTGTCTACGTTTTCTTTTTACAAGACTAAGAACCAAGTACTTGTATAAAATCCTAAACATAGTTTCTTACAGGACTTGAGCACTGTTTTAAAATGTGGCATGCAGACCTTTGATTCAGACCACGCTCCGAAGTAGAACTGATAAGAATAATATGCACCTAATCTTACCAAATGCAAGTACACATTACACAAAAGAAAGACTTGGTTCTTGCCTCCCACCTCCACAGCCTCTCTGGGGAAGGCCAGGTCCCAGTGGGGTTCAGTTTTCCTGTGTCTTCATGATCTGTACTGACTGGGCAGAAGAGTTATGAGGAGCCTCAGTGCTGCCAGCGTGTAGCTGGCATGGGGCGGTCATTCTTGAAGTGCCACTGGCCATGATGTGAAGCCCAGTCCAGACTCTTCCTTCCCTCACAACTTTTTGTAACAGGTGCAGCCAATGAACCCCTGCCACCGTCTTCCTTAAATGCACACAAATAAAGCGTTACCAAGTCCTGGAGGTGAAGCTGTGCCTACTTCCATGAATCATATCTTGTGTCCATGACGCTGCAACTGGGAATGAGTCATTTTGACTTAGTTAGTTTCTCCAAAATAAGAAATACCCATGCTAACGATTTAGTAGCTACATGGGAGTACAAAGACAACATCTAGAAAAGTGTTGATTTACACACTTTTACCTCAAACAACAAGCATATTTTGTTTGCACTCTGCCATCAGAACCCCAAATGAACCCTGAGAGTCATGTGTTGAAACAGACCAGTCTCCTACGCATGCAGTAGGAAGACAGAGTCGAGGGCAGGTATTTGGTGATATGGAAGTCAGCCAAGGGCTTGGAAGACATTTATGGACAACGGAAACAGACACAAAACATGCTCATGCATCTTTGAAAATCTGTATTTATATTTGATAACGTTACTAAATTTAGAGCCAATGACAGAATTGCATGACACCTGCTTTTACTTAGGTAGCTAAATCCCAGCTGTGAAGAAACAAATGCACTACCAGAAATACTCATGATTTTGTATATCTGATGCTAGATTTTGGTTTGGATTTGGGTTTCTTGTTTCATTCTGTTTTTTAGTACAAATACATGTGATCAAATATATAGGGTGAAGTATACCCTATCTTCCAGTTTATATCTCTACACAGTTAAAACTTATGGAAGCAAAATTCAAAGGAAATTTAATAGGAGGATTAGATGGTTTGGCACATAGCTTGAATCCTTTTCCCCCTTATAGCAAAACAAAATAATAGAGCCCAGCTAAAGCAGTCTATGGCTGTTGATCCCAAGAATATTGTATAACACAGCAGGTGGATCTCCAAGAACTCTGGGTCTGCAATCTTCCCAAGAACTAGAGGTTCTTTGCATGACCAGCCATGCCCTGCTCCTGTGACGGAATGGAAGAAATGAAAACTCTCTTGGCACTATGAAGCTCTTCTTTTCAGTACCAGAAGCAAAATACAAACAATTGGTTAAGTAAATCAGATTTCCATAGCACTTCTGCTATAACCCATTTGTCTATTTCCTTGGCCACAAGAGCTAGAATTGGCCAAGGAGTGTTCTGTCAATTTTTCTGGGAGTTACTGTGTTTTAGAAACCGTGCTTGAAATGTAAGGGTGAATAAAACATGGTACCTTCTTCAATAGGTTCACATTCTAATGGAAAAATTAGCATATGAATAATTGCAAAAGAAAATAAAGAATGCTTAATAGTTTTAGAAACAGCATTCTATAAGGGGGATTTTTAACTAGAGGAATCAGAGATGAATCCAGTAACTGAGCTGAACAACAAAAAAATACATATTTCATTAGGCAGGAAGTAGTAAGAAGATATTAAGATATTATACATTATGTATTTTTTTGTAGCTGGCTTCATTTCACCTGCATAGGACATTTTCAATTCACGAATGTGTGCATTTGTAATATGTTCATTTTTTATTACTGTGAAGTATTTCATTAATAATATAAATTTCATATGAATATATCACTGAGTACCTACCATTTGTCTTTACTCAGTCTGGCATAACAAAACACAGACTTAATGGCATATAAGACAGAAATTTATTTTCTCTGGTTCTAGAGGCTGGCAAAGATTAAGAGGACAGCATGGCTCATGTCTGGTGAGGGCTCTCACCAGGGGCTGCAGGTGACTATCATTCCATGTGTCCTTATCCAACCTTGTTGCCCATCTTTCCCTTTTATTATAAGGACACATTGATCCTACTCTGAAGGGCCCATGCCCTTGGCTTCACTTTCCTCGAATAGTATCACATTATGGGTTAAACATCAGCATGAATTTTGAGAAGACGCAATCTACTCCATACCATCATTTTCTCATCTTTTTTAATTTTATTTTTTCATATATATTTTTATTAAGAGATTTTCTATTCATTTTACATACCAACCACAGATTCCCCTGTCCTCCCTCCTCCCACCCGGAGCCTTTCCCCCCAGTCCACCCCCATTCCCACCTCCTGCAAGGCAAGGTGTCCCATGGGAAGACAGCAGAGCCTGGTACATTCAACTGAGGCTGGTACAAGCCCCTCCTTCCTGCACTAAGGCTGTGCAAAGTGCCTCACCATAGGCACTAGGCTCAAAAAGCTAGCTCATGCACTAGGAACAGTTCCTGATCTCACTGCCTGGGGGCCCCCTAAACAGTTCAAGCTAAACAACTGTCTTGATTATCCAGAGGGACTAGTCCAGTACAATGGGGGCTCCTCAACTATTGGTCCACAGTTCATGTGTTTCTGCTAGTTTGGCTAGTTGTCTCTGTGTTTTTTGTTTTGTTTTGTTTTGTTTTTCGAAATAGGGTTTCTCTGTGTAGCTTTGGAGCCTGTCCTGGAACTCACTCTGTAGCCCAGGCTGGCCTCAAACTCACAGAGATCTGCCTGCCTCTGCCTCCTAAGTGCTGTGATTAAAGGCATGTGCCACCACTGCCCGGCTATCTCTGTACTTTTTCCAATCATGGTCTATATCTCTTGCTCATAAAATCCCTCCTCTCTCTCATCGATTGGGCTCCTGGAGCTCCTCCTGGGACCCAGCTGTGGATCTCTGCATCTGCTTTCATCAGCCACTGGATGAGGGTTCTGTGATGACAGTTAGGGTATTCAGCCATTCAATCACCAGAGCAGGTCAGCTCAGGCACCCTCTCGACTATTGTCAGTTGTCTATGGTAGAGTCATCTTTGTGGATTCCTGGGAGCCTCCCTAGCACTCTGCTTCTCCCTATTCCCATGATGTCTTCATTTATCATGGTATCTCTTTCCTTGCTCTCCCACACTGTTCCCATTCCAGCTCGAACCTCCCATTCCCCTAAGCTCTCATGCCCTGTCCCTTGCCCTCCAATACCCCCATCACCCCCAGTTTGATCATGTAGATCTCATCCATTTCTCCATCGCTGGGCAATCTGTGCATCCTTCCTAAGGTCCACCTCACTAGTTAGCCTTCCTGGATCTGTGGGTTGCAGTCTGATTGTCCTTTGCTTTATATCTAGTATCCACTTATGAGTGAGTACATACCGTGTTTGTCCTTCTGAGTCTGGGCTACCTCACTCAGGATGATTTTTTTCTAGTTCCATCCATTTGCCTGCAAACCTCATGATGTCATTGTTTTTCTCTGCTGAGCAGTACTCCATTGTGTATATGTACCACATTTTCTTTATCCATTCTTCAGTTGAGGGGCATCTAGGTTGTTTCCAGGTTCTGGCTATTACAAATAATGCTGCTATGAACATAGTTGAGCATGTGTCCTTGTGGTACAAATGTCCTTGTGAACATTCCTTGGGTATATGCCCAAGAGTGGTATAGCTGGGTCGTGAGGAAGAATGCTTTCCAATTTTCTGATACTGCCATGCTGATTTCCAAAGTGGCTGTAGAAGTTTGCACTCCCACCAACAGTGGAGGAGGGTTTCCCTTGCTTTACATCCTCTCCAACATAAGCTGTCTTCATTGTTTTTGATCTTAGCCATTCTGACAGATGTAAGATGGTATCTCAGAGTCATTTTGATTTGCATTTCCCTGATGACTAAGGATGTCGAGCAATTCCTTAAATGTCTTTTGGCCATTTGAGATTCTTCTGTTGAGAATTCTCTGTTTAGCTCTGTAGTCCATTTTTAATTGGACTGTTGGATATTTTTATGTCTAGTTTCTTGAGTTCTTTATATATTCTGGATATTAGCCATCTGACAGATGTGGAGTTGGTGAAGATCTTTTCCCATTCTGTAGGCTGTCATTTTGTCTAAATGACCGTGTCCTTTGCCCTACAAAAGCCTCTCCGTTTCAAGAGGTCCCATTTATTAATTGTTGCTCTCAGTGTCTCTGCTACTGGTGTTATATTTAGGAAGTGATCTCTGGTGCCAATGCATTCAAGAGTATTTTTCTACTTTCTCTTCTATCAGGTTCAGAGTAACTGGATTTATGTTGTGGTCTTTCATCCACTTGGACTTATGTTTGGTGCATGGTGACAGACATGGATCTATTTGCATTCTTCTACATGTTGACATCCAGTTATGCCAGCATCATTTGTTGAAGATGCTTTCTTTTTTCCATTGTACAGTTTTGACTTCTTTGTCAAAAATTAGATGTTCATACATATGTGGATTAATGTAAGGGTCTTCAATTCTATTCCATTGGTCCACATGTCAGTTTTTATGCCAGTACCAAGCTGTTTTTGTTACTGTAGCTCTATGATAGAGCTTGAAGTCAGGGATCGTGATGCCTCCAGAGGTTGCTTTATTATATAGGATTCTTTTAGCAATCCTGGGTTTTTTGTTTTTCCATATAAAGTTGAGTATTGTTCTTTCCAAGTCTGTGAAGAATTGTGTTGATATTTTGATGGGGATTGCACTGAATCTGTATATTGCTTTTGGTAAGATTGCCATTTTTACTATGTTAATCCTACCTATCCATGAGCATGGGAGATCTTTCCATTTTCCGGTATCTTCTTCAATTTCTTTCTTCAGAGACTTAAAGTTCTTGTCATACAACTCCTTCACTTGCTTAGTTAGAGTTACCCCAAGGTATTTTATATTATTTGTAGCTATTGTAGAGGGCGATATTTTTCTGATTTCTTTCTCAGCCCTTTTATCATTTGTATATAGGAGAGCTACTAATTTTTTGAGTTAATCTTGTATCCTGCCACATTACTGAAGATGTTTATCAGCTGTAGGAGTTCACTGGTAGAACTTTTGGGTCACTTATGTATACTATCATTTCATCTGCAAATAGTGAAAGTTTGACTTTTTCCTTTCCAATTTGTATCCCCTTGATCTCCTTTTCTTGTCTTATTGCTCTAGCTAGAACTTCAAGTACTATATTGAATAAATATGGAGAGAGCAGATAGCCTTGTCTTGTTCCTAATTTTAGAGGAATCACTTTGAGTTTCCCTCCATTTAATTTGATGTTGGCTGTTGGCTTGCTGTAAATTGACTTTATTATGTTTAGTTATGTTCCCTGTATTCCTGATATCTCCAAGACCTTTATCAAGAAGGGATGTTGGAATTTGTCAAGGCCTTTTCAGCACCTAATGAAATGATCATGTGGTTTTTTTTTCTTTCAGTTTGTTTATATGCTGTATTACATTGACAGACTTTCATATGTTGAACCAACCTTGCATATCTGAGATGCAGCCTACTTGATCATGGTGGATAATGTTTTTATGTATTCTTGGAGTCTGTTTGCCAATATTTTATTGAGTATTTTTGCATCAATGTTCATGAGGGAGATAGGTCTGTAATTCTCATTCTTTGTTGCATCTTTGTGTGGCTTGGGAATCAGAGTAATTGTAGCCTCATAAAAGAGTTTGGTTATGATCCTTCTGTTTCTATTGTGTGAAACAATTTGAAGAATATTGATATTAACTCTTCTTTGAGAATCTGGTAGAATTCTGCGTTGAAACTGTCTGGCCCTAGGCTTTACTTGGTTGGGAGACTTTTAATGACTGTTTCTATTTCCTTAGGGGTTATTGGTCTATTTAAATAGTTTATCTGGTCTTGATTTAACTTTGATATGTGATACCTATCCAGAATATTGTCCATTTCTTTTAGATTTTCCAGTTTTGTGGAGTACAGGTTTTTGAAGTATAACCTGATGATTCTCAGGATTTCCTCATTGTCAGTTGTTACGTCTCCCTTTTCATTTCTGATTTTGTTAATTTTGATGCTCTTACTCTGCCTTTTGGTTAGTCTGGATAAGGGCTTGTCTTTCTTGTTGATTTTCTCAAAGAACCAGCTCTTTGTTTCATCGATGCTTTGTATTGTTCTCTTTGTTTCCATTTTATTGATTTCAGCTCTCAATTTGATTATTTCCTGGCATCTATTCCTCCTGGGTAAGCTTGTTTCTTTTTGTTCTAGAGCTTTCAGGTGTGCTGTTAAGTCACTAGTATGAGATTTCTCCAACTTCTTTATGTGCGCATTTAGTGCTATGAATTTTCCTCTTAGCACTGCTTTCATAGCATCCCATAAGTTTGGGTATGTAGTATATCCATTTTCATTGAACTCTAGGAAGTCTTTAATTTCTTTCTTTATTTCTTCCTTGACCCATTGGTGATTTGGTTGAGAATTATTCAGTTTCCATGAGATTGTAGGCTTTCTGTAATTTTTGTCCTTGTTGAAATATAACTTTAAACTATGGTGGTCCGATAGAATACAGGAGGTTATTCCAATTTTTTTT
>CABHPP010116604.1:7211-28947 GCA_902168425.1 Peromyscus attwateri | reverse complement strand
GATTATAAACTGTAGAAACAGCAGCCACATGTAGAAGGTAAAGGTAACAGTGGCCTGGGCCAAGGTCTTAGTCACTGCAGTCATGGAGGGAGTGGGTCATGAATTCCCTGAGGAAGAGTCTGCAGGATTTCCTGATGCCTGATGTATGAGCAAATGAGAATAAAGGTTGTCACAGGGATCTGGGTTTAAACTCTTGTAAGGATAGAGTTGTCACTGCTTTAGATGGGAATCCTTGTTAATAAGTTTTATATTGCAGTTAGTTAAAGCATATTTCCTGATCCTAGTTTCGCAGGATTTAGTGAGGAAATGCATTCTTTGTACCCATCCATGTGGTTGATTGTTTTCTTAGTCTTGCCCTCAACTGAATGATATGAAGACTTTAAGACTTGTTGTCTTTGGTCTGCAGTACAGAAGCCGTGCCCATAATTTCCTCTCGAGTTGTTAAGATGCACACACTCTTGACTGGGCAGATCTTACCTTCATTTGGGCAGCAAAACATTGCCTTTTCATTGTCCACATCTTTAAAGTGTGTGTGTGGGGGGGGGTAGAGGAAGTTATTTAAAGTTATTTTCATGGAACTTATTATTAAGTTTCTGGTTTTCAAATGTAAGGGTTTAGTGATCACATACTGGATCCCCAACCTCCTGCTCAAACATCCCTTGTTATTCATACACACTGCTTCCTCCTCTTGCTGTGCTACAGCTCTGTCCTCTCTTGCCTCCTCTCAATGGGGCTTGCTTGCTCTTATGGACAGCCTTATCATTGTTATTTATTTAGTGGTGTATGTGGCAGACTTTGTGCTGCATCTGATGTGTGGACGTTAGAGGACAACTTGAGGGAATTGGTGCTCTCTTTTTGACCACATAGATTCCTGGGGTCAACCTCAGGTCCTCAGGCTTGGTGACATGGCTCTCGCCAGCCCTTGTTATTCTTTTTATGTGGTTCTACTAAGTGTTGAAGCAAGATGGACTCAACAGTTGCTTGATTAGCATGATGTACAGGCTCAAGGATCGGCTGCACAGCAGCTGGACCTAAGTCTCTTTTAAAATTTTTATTTTATGTGCATTAGTGTTTTGCCTGCATGTATATCTGTGCTCGGGTGTCAGACCTTAGAGTTAGAGACATCTGTGAGTTGCCATGTGGGTGCTGGGATTTGAACCTGAGTTCTCCAGAAGAGCAGTCAGTGCTCTTAACTTCTGAGCCATCTCTCCAGTCCCAAAGTCACTTTTAATATCGATGGGATACCAGAACAAATACTCCTTTTCTTTTAGTTCTCACTTCCTGTAAACATCAGTCTCCCATATTTGGATAAACCCCTAGCACACTAGAGGCCAAGGCTGCCCTGCTGGGAGTTCTTTCTCCATGCTTCCAGCTCTTGAATGAATGAGGTCTCATTATATCTGCTACCTTCTCTCCACTTCTTTATTTAGCTCTGGCTGAGCGTCCTGAGAAAGCTCTCTCTGCCCTCTTTGGGGCATCACTGTGTGTGCTCAGACCTGCAGAAAACACAGGCTGGCAGGTCTTCTTACCCTGCTTGTTTGCATGGAGGAGGAGGGTGCACCAAGATGGTGTGATGACAAACCTCACTTGAATTTCTCCCTCTGATGTTTGTTCTGGTCCAAACCTTTCATTTTTACCAAGTGCTTGGAGACGGGCTGTTTTGCTTTGTTTGATGGGTCATGAGCCTTTTCATTTGGTAAGAGGTGGAACATAAGCTCATTATTAGAGGAAAGAGGGGATGCATTGAAGTGTCTGGAGTGAATTCAGGCAGGAGCAGCAGAAAGCGTGTCTAGATCTTTCTGTAGACATATTCTTTTCAATGCTGCATTTGTCACTTTGAACTGGCAAGGTATTTATTTGTAGAAGTAAACAGGAACCATAGAGACCTATCTGGCCACTCCCCATATCTTGAGTCCTTTAAATACCAAGTCTACCAAATTATCTGTTCAGAGAGTGGCAAACTTTGTGTCTTGCAATTGTATTTGGTAGCTGCTTTTTGGCTGAGAAGAATACATTTCTATAGGGGAAGTGGGGTTTATCATGTACAAGGATCTTGGTCACAGGGAAGGGATCCAGTCTCTTTTCAGTCCAGTGACTGGTCATGTGGTGTCACTTGTGACAGACTTACTTTTTCTTTAAGACCATTACCCATCCATTAGCTTTATTGATTGATCATTTCAGCTTGACCATGGTGGCTCTTCATGGGGGTCTTTCTACCGTCTTGTGTCTTAGAGCTAACTGAATCATCTTTTTATTAAAAATTTTAAATTGGGATTTGACTTGCCTAGTTCATCTTATTTTGATGCATGTATGTGGGGTGTGTGTGTGTGTGTGTGTGTGTGTGTGTGTGTGTGATGTGTGTGTCTGAGAGGGAGAGGGAGATATGAATGTTCAGTGTGTGTATGGTGTGGTGTGAGTATGGAGGCCAGAGGAAGATGTTAGTCACCCTGCTCTGTCACTCTCTGTCATATTTCTTTGGGGCAGCGTCTGTCCCTGAACTTGGACCTAGGTTGGTGGCCAGAAAGCCCCAGCATCCTTTCTATCTCTGTCTAGCACAGTGCTGGAATGAAAGGCATGTGAGTGGGAGTTCCAGGCATGTGAGTGGCTACGCCCAACTTTTTTATGGAGTGCTAGAATTCACATTTGGGCCTTTGTGCTTACACAGTAAGCTTTCTTAACCCCTGAGCCCCAGTTTAGTAGTAGGCCATAACCAGTCTCCAGGCAGGGGACTATTTAGTCAATCCGGATCTTTTTAGAGGTAAGGCCTGTGGATAGAGTAGGTTCCCATAGAAAGGATGTGTCATTTCTTCTAAGAAGTTTAGGACACAGTACTTTTATAGATTTCCTTATCTATGAACTCAGTATAATAACACTCTTATTCCCTTCACCTGATTAATTCAAAAAGAAATTTAAAATGAAGTTGAGAATTACCAGAAACCATTTTCTGTGCCTTAGGTTTTTCTCCAGATCTTTCATTTAGCCAGAGCACCAACATTTTGGTAAGATTTGCACTGTCGATACTCAGGTATAAGACCTTGTACTCAGGGATCTTGTCTGTGGGTGGTTTCAGCGGACAGGTTGGTTAGTTGTCTCAGCAGAGGGCTTGCTCCGCTTTAGGCAGTCAGTAAAAGCTTGAATGAATCAATAAATGAGTGTGAGAGGGAAAAGGTGTGGACATTGCATACACAGACTGGGAGCCAGACTGCCTGGCTGGGACAGTCTGAGTTCTGGGCTCTAGCCACAGCAATTAACTGATAGTCTGGGAGCATCAGTTTGTTTCTTTTCTTTCTATTCCAGAGCTGTTCTGGTATTGACTGAGTTAACTTGGAGCATCCTAAGGAGAGTGCTTGTCATAGAGGGCAGCGAGAGCATGCTGTCAATCAGTGAACAAACTTGGACAAGTATTGAAAAGCAGTTTTGAAGTTAATTTGTTAATAGTTTCTGAAATGAATGTTTGCTTTGTTGCACTTACAGAATAACATTATTATCTTAAAAGCCATTTTGGAGTAAGTCATGCATTTCAGATTGCCTATCTTAAGAACTATAAAGAATGCACAAAAAGTGTCTTAAGGAAGGCTCCTAAGTATTGAAACATTAATCGGGGTGACTGCTTCGAGCAGCTTTTGTTTCTTACTTTTGAAGCATGGAAACTTATAAATCATTCGTTACCTTCAATAAACTATGAAGTTATCTAGGTTAGGAAGAAAAGCTGTTTGTTCATGGGCCTCCATGTAAAGATTGACTGTGGCTTACCTGAGTATTTGCAGGTACATTACTTTGTAGCTTACTGTATTTATACGCCCTGTTTTTGCCCTTAAAATGTAAATATATATTTAATGGGCTGCTGTTAACCTCATAAACAGGAAGTAACTAATGCTTCCTGGAGCAGATATCTACAGATATCCCATCTGGTTAAAAAAAAAAAGTTTGGAAACATGGGTTGCAGAGATAGCTCAGAGGACAAGGGCAGTTGCCATCGAGCTAACTGCCACCCAACTGATGACCTGAGTTAAGTTCCTGGGACCCTGCCCACATGACAGAAGGAGAGAATAGACTCATGCAAGCTGTCCTCTGACCTTTGGGTGTGGAAACTTTACAAATGTTACCATTTCTCTCTGTGTGACCCATAATGCCTTTCTTCAGCTGTCTGTTATACACGAGGCTGTAGATTTGGAGTGTGTCCTACTAGCCTGCACTTTACACTTTTTGCAAGATCCTGCTTATGAAATGTCCACAGGGACAGGCCGCTTTGCTTCCATAGCAGAGGCAGTAGTGGGAGTAACTAGAAGGAAGAAATGATGGTGAGACCCATGGAGGTCAGATCTGTGAGCCTCTTAAAAAGGCAAAAGCCATTTTCCTTAGGGGAGAAAGAATGTGGACGTGATGCCAAAGTTCCGTGGATCCTCCAATCACCCAGTTCTGCCCATTGTTAACTGGCTCCTTTTTTAAAAAATTCTTCTGTCATATATGTACACCCTGACCACAGTTCCCCTCCCTCCTCTCCTCCTCGTGACCCAGTCCCCCCAAATCCACTCCTCCTCCATTTCCCTTCAGAAAAGAGCAGGCTTCCAGTGATAGGTTCCTTTCTTAGGCAGAAAATGCCACTTACTTGTAGCACTGCTGGGGAAAATGCATTCTAATTTCCCATCCAATTTAGAAATAAACTTTCTGAACCCAAATAAAATCTTCAACTCTGCTGACGATTGCCGTTCAGAGTATAGAGTTCTTTGCTCTCAGGTCTTTTGTGTATTGAGAAATGAAAAAAAAAATCTCTATCTTTCTTTGTTTTTAGTTTTTGTTTTTCTGTAATATAACTTTCCAAAGTATAAGGGACCTTGGCATAACTCCAATAACTATGTCTTCCTGTGTCCCCCAAAAACTTTTTTTTTTGAGACAAGGTTGAACTGTGTAGCCTTGTGGGCCTGGAACTCAGTATGTAGACCAGAATGGCCTTGAACTCAGAGATCCTCCTTCCTCCGCTTTCCTAGTGCTACAATTAAAAGCGTGTGGTGCCACGCCCAGCCTACCTTGGAAAAAATTTTGAATTCTTCTATCTATCATTTCTCTGTATGTGAGTGGGCATGTGTGCCATGGTGTGCCTGTGGAGGACAGAGGACAAGTGTTTGAGTAGATTCTCTTCTTCTACCCTGTGGGTCCTTGGGATGGGATTCAGGATGTCCTTGGTAGCAAGCTGAGTCATCCTGCCAGCCTTTGCCATCCATTTTGAAAGATTCAGGAAGGTGGAAATTGACAAATGTTCTTATGCTCCTACCAAATCAGATTTGAACTGGGATGGCATCATTAATTTAGCGAAGTAAAACATGCTTTACCTCCAAGCTGCTATACACCTGGAGTGGAAGAGCTGGGGAGCTGGCTCAGTGCGTCAAAGCTTGCTGTGTAAACTCGGGCCTGAGTTCAGATCCTCAGAACCCATATAAAGCCTGGGTGATAGCAATCCCAGTGAGATGGGAGGGAGATGGAAACAGGAGAAACCCCAGGGCCTTCTAGGCCAGCCCGTGTGGTGTACATAGCAGGAAACAGTAAAAGAGGTACACATGAACAGAACAGAACATACACCTACACTCACACAAATATAAAACAAAAATGAAATAACTCCCAGACCCACACTAACGTGGAATGGTAAGATAATCTTTGGATTTTTATGAATAAGAATTGTGGATTTTTCATGGTTTAGCATTAGAGAGTTGACGTATTATCTCTGAAAGCTAACGATATCAAATATCATATGTATTTGAGGAAAACAAATAGGTATTTTATATTATTGATGAAATGAACAGCATAAAAATCAAATTACTAGTTGGGTTAGATTTAGACAACTCAAAAATTCTTTTAGGAATATGTAAGTATAAAATATCTTAAATCTCATATATGTAGATATATATGTGAGGATACCTAAGTATAGAATATCTTAAATCACACACACACACACACACACACACACACACACACACACACTTTTGAATATCTGCTTTTTTAACTAAGTATCTATAGAGGTCTTTAGAGTGTAAAAATGATGAGTCTGGAGGAAAGCAAATGTAAGAATTCCTGCTTTAAACAAGGTTGCAAGGAAATTCAGTGAAATCCAGATATATTCTAGAACCACGTTTTTTAGAGTACCCCTTTTAAAGGACAGAATTTTTAAAGAACTTTGGCTGAGTAATTGGGGTTCAGTTTGGCTAAGAAAAGACAAGTTAGCTGCAGGAAGTTGAAAGGAACAAGCTATTTATAGGTGGTCTAGAAACATGTAACTTGATGAATGTGTTTTATAATTGATGCTTCACTAGGGTTACTCGTGTGGACCTGTTTATTTCTCTCTGTTCAAATAATACAGTCGAAGGCGTCGTTGTCATCTGATAAAAATGATTTTGTGGAAGGTACACACAGATGTGTATAGTATTAGACACAGATGTGTATAGTATTTTATTTTTTAAACTCATTTTCATTGATAACAACTTCAGCCTTGAGGGCAGGGACAGGAACAATCACATTTCTAGACTATTTGAATTATAGCATCCTGAAATACTCAGTGTTATAGTGGAATTGGGTAGTTTTATATTTAAATGTGGTTGGGTAATTATATAAATCCCTTCCCATTTTTTTTAGATTTATTTTTATTTATAAGGGTGTGTGTGTGTGTGTGTGTCTGTGTGTGTGTGTATGTATGTGTGTATGTGTGTGTTTGTGATGTTCATATTGTGTGGACATCCATGGAGCCAGAGAGGGTGTCCAGTCTCCTGGAGCTGGAGTTACATGTCATTTTGAGCCTTGTAATATGGGTGTCGGGAGCTGAACATGGGTCCTGTGGAACAACAGCGAGTACTCTGATGCTGAACCATCTCTCTAGCCCGTAAGTCCCCCTTTTTCTTGAGTAAGGGTCTATCGTTAAGAATCAATAGAAGCTGGACAGTGGTGGTGCACACCTTTAATTCCAGCACTCAGGAGGCAGAGGCAAGTGGATCTTTGTGAGTTCGAGGCCAGCCTATTCTACAGAGTGAGTTCCAGGACAACCAGGGCTACACAGAGAAACCTTGTCTTGAAAACCAACAAAACAAAAAAGAATCAATAGACAAAAGTATGGTATGATGTGTGTCTCTAACCCCAGTACTTGGGGAGGCAGAGGATTGCCACAGGTTTGAGGCAAGCCTGGGTTACATAGCAAATGCCAGGCCAGCCTGTGCTATATAGAAAAACTCTGTCTCAAAAAGAATCAATAGAGGTCTGACAGATAACATAGTGTGTGAAAGAAATGATATGCTATAAAAAGCATGTTGATCTCAATTTTGGGTTTTAGTAAAATCTGTGAATTAAAAACATAAGGATCCGGAATATATGTGACTTAAATGTGAAATGCCTCCTCTGTAGGCTTAGGTGTTTGAACACTTGTCCCAGGCTGGTGGCTCTGTTTTTGGCTGTTATGAAACCTTCTCATGTGAGTCCACAGCGGGGAAAGCCAGGGGGTTGTCGGCTGGTTCCCATTCTGGCCTGCGTTCTCTACTCTCTGATCGACTGAGACGCGAAGGACCCCTTGGTTTGCATGTTCCTGCCACCACGAGCTTTTCCTGACGTGACCCAAAATAAATCTTTCTCTTTTCTTGCTTCTCGTAGGTGTTTTTCCACAGTTAGGAAAAGAAATAGGTAACTATATGGAGCCATCATACAGAAAGGACTGAGCTACGGTCATCAGTGCCTCCATGTTGACGCATTTGGCACCTAGGCGGGGAGGCAGCTCTTTTCTCCTTATGTAACGTCTCTGCTTGGTTAGCTGAGGTTTCTTCCAGCATGGCCATGTCAAAGGTTGTCAGATGCTTACACTCTTACTGACTTTCTTCACAATGAATGTCCCAAGAAATCTAAGAAAACGCTACTAACTGGACTTGAGGAGCCAATCAGAAGTGAGTGAGTGGAGCGGCATGCTATTTGCCAGTTGAATAAATCATAGGCCGGTTCAGATTCAAGAGCATGGAGGAGTAGCAGGCAGCAGGGCTACTATACAGGACGTTCTCGTTTAATGGTAGCTGACGATTATTCCTGTATGGTGTAATTAGTCACTGTTTCCATTTGCTGGCAGCCATGTTGCCAAAGACTCCTGTTTATTTACATCAGTGAAATTTACTCTGAGGGGTTGTTGGTATTTTGTAGTACATGATAGTTTTGAAATCGCATAGTACATATGAAAACATCCAAGAGATGGTGGGAAATTAATCTACAGTGTTTGAGTAACTTATGTCCCAACTCCCAGTACTTTGGGTGCATGTGTACATCCGGGCATCTTCAGAGACTGTGAACACTCAGCCAGACATACCTGAACAGCAGTCCTGTAAATTTTCCTTTCTTTCTTGTTTTAGAAGTTTTTACTTTATTGTGTGTATTATTAGATTATGCTTTCTTTCCACCATACTTCCTTTATTTATTTTTAATGTTTTAATTTATTCTTTGAAGTTTTATAATATATTTTGATCATATTTAATAATATTCTTTCTTTCTCCTCCCCCAACTGCTTCCAGACCCATGCCCCTGGAAACTTCATGTTCTTTCTCCCTCTTAAAAAAATTAAGGGGCTAGAGTGATGACTCAGAGGTTATGAGCACTGGCTGCTCTTCCAGAGGTCCTGAGTTCAATTCCAAGCACCCACATGGTGGCTCACAGCCATCTGTAGTGGAGCCTGATGTTCTTTTCTGGCATAAAGGCATACATGCAGATAGAGCACTCATACATTAGATAGATAGATAGATAGATAGATAGATAGATAGATAGATAGGTAGATAGGTAGGTAGATAGGTAGATAGAGGGGTAGATAGAGAGGTAGATAGAGAGGTAGATAGATAGGTAGATAGATAGGTAGATAGATAGGTAGGTAGATAGATAGTTAAAGAAGAAAAAAATTAAATAGAAAGAAAACAAAAACCCAACACAAAACAGAATAAACAAAACAAAACATGGAGGCTGATTCGTCTTGGCCAATTACTCCTGAGCACGGGGCCTGCCCTGGAGTATGGTTGATACCTAGTGCCACTTCTTTGACAAAAACTGATTTTCCCTCTCCCAGCAGCTTTCAGTTGTGAATAGCTTCTTGTTTAGGGGCGGGGCTTTGTGCCCATTTGCCCTCCTGCATGCTGGGATTTTGTCTGGCTTCATCTTATGCTGGTCTTATGTGTGCTTTCAGTCTTTGTGAGTTCATTTATGCATCTGCCCTGTCACGTCTGGAAAACACTGTTTCCTGGAAGTCACCTGCCACCTCTGGCTCTTACAATCTTTCCTCCCCACTCTTTCACATGAGATCCTTGAAGGGAGGGGGCAGTAATAACTGCATGTTGTTCAGATGTGGGTCTCAGTGTTGATTATCATCTACTGGATGATGAACCCTCTCTGATGAGGGTTGAGCAGTGCACTGGTCTACAGGATATCGCAGTATGTCACGAGGAGTTGTTTTATTGCTATATTCATTTAGCAGAATGTTAGTTGTAGATCCCATTACCTCTATAGTCTCAGTTTCTGGGCCAACTGAACATTGTCAGGTATGGGCTCAATATTGTGAAGTGAGCCTTAATTCTAATTTTTATAAAAGTTGTTGGTCACTCCACCAATAATCATGCGGCTATTGCACTAGAGGGCCTATCTTGCAGGCAGGCCATTATTGTAGCTCCTAATGTTAATATCCAGATGAGACTGATGATTGCTTTCTCCTCTAATAGTGTGTATAGCTTCTTTCAGCACTAGCCAGTAGGGTTGAAGCTTCCAGCTGAGTATCAGATTTCTTCATGCTTTTTGTCATAAGTAAGCTTGTGGTATCTTTAGCAATAGGGTCTTACTATCCAGTCATATAGGGTAATCAGTAGCGTCGGCAATTGCCTGTAATTTGGGTATGTGTCTCTGAAAGACTCCTTTGGCCAAAGATTCAAAGAAGATGTAACCCATTCTTGGACTGGGAGTTTTATCTGGTAAAATAAAAATGTCTAGTTGGAGTATTGTCTGCATCATTATATTCATTTAAATTCCTTTTCTCTAGGTATAATCGTGGGAAGCATCTACAGTGGTAGGTTTGAAAATGGCTTTTCGAAAGGCTTTTCGTGCAAAGTATCCTTCCCCATATATCCCATTCTCCACCCTTCCTTCCCATTCCCATTTAATCCCCCCCCTCTCATTTCTCCTCTATCCACTTATGGCACCATACTGATTTTCTCTTCCTTAGAAGTCGTACTTCCTTTGAAAGGGAGGAAAAATATCACTTAATTAGCAAACTCTTTGAACTCTGGGGTGGGAGGTTTTCATCCAAATAAGGATTTTTGTTTTGAAACAGCACTTTAGGATGTTTGTGTTTCTTTAACATTACTTTCTATCTTCAATTTAGGATTGCCATTGCTTAGGGGGGGACTTAATGCAGATTTAAATAACTTGCCTATAGAAATGATGGTATACTTTGTTAGATCACGTAATTTAGAGAAATAATTTTTAAACCACTCTTCTTATTTCTTAGACTTATTTATTAGGAATTTCTGGGACCTCCCTTCTGTAGGAGTGGGATGAGGCTAATTCTTTTTTAAAAGACTTTTAAAAGCTTTTATTGCTGTTACGATTGTTATCATTGTGTTTGTGGGCCTGTGTGGGCACAGTGCATGTATGGGGATTAGAGATCAGTATTGGTGGAGTTTGTTCTCTTCTTCCACCATTATCTGGGTTCTGGGGATTGAACACAGGTTATCAGGCTTACAAGTGCTCTTCCCACTGAACCATCTCACCAGCTCCCTGACTCATTTTTTTTTTTAGCTTAGTTTGAAGGTTGAGGCTTAAAGACAGAGTCTAGGCATGGCACCTCTAACACAAAAGACCCACTCTAGTCGCTGTGTACTATGTACTATGTACCCCTCTCTCCAGGGGGACAAACACTTTGTCCATTTGATTAAAGCACACTTTCTTGCATGAATTAGTGTTAGGTCCTTATTTCCCAAATTGCACATGGAGCACTGTTGTTACTAAGTGTTATATTAAGAAGGATTTTGTGTGCCAGGTGACAGTGGTGCACATCTTTAGCCCCAGCACTCGGGAGGCAGAGGCAGGCAGATCTCTGTGACTTTGAGTCCAGCCTGGTCTACAGAGAGAGATCCAGGACAGACACCAAAACTACACAGAGAAACCCTGTCTTGGAAAAAAAAAAAGAAGAAGGATTTTATAGCTCAGTGTTTCAGTGTTTGGGTGTAAGCAACACTTGCAAGCCTCCTTGTAGCATACACTGTCCAGGTAGAATTTAAAGCCTCAAAAAAGATAGAAGAAAAATTGTAGCAAGTAATAAATTCAGAATTTGATGAAAGAGCCCCTGTTTTGTGAAACACTTGCAGCTAACATTCTGGGGAACGTAGTCTGTGAGAACTAAAACTATTATTTTCTGTTTACATGTAGAAAAGTGTTAGGTATTTGTTGCTAGAGTTTTCCTGCCTGGCCCACAGTCAGGACAAATCTCTCTCACCTGCCAGTCCCACAGCCGCTCAGACCCAACCAAGTAAAACCAGAGACTTATATTGCTTACAAACTGTATGGCCGTGGCAGGCTTCTTGCTAACTGTCCTTATATCTTAAATTAATCAATTTCTATAAATCTATACCTTGCCATGTGGCTCGTGGCTCACCGGCATCTTTACATGCTGCTTGTCCTGGCGGCAGCTGACTGTGTCTCCTTCCACCTTCCTGTTCTTTTCTCCTCTCTGTTAGTCCCGCCTATACTTCCTGCCTAGCCACTGGCCAATCAGTGTTTTATTTATTGACCAATCAGAGTAATTTGACATACAGATTTGAACATCCCACAGCAGGTATTGTATTCTTGGAATCAGTAAGGCACTTTGGGCTCTTTTATATTGTGACATCAGCAGTTTTCAGCTTCCCTTCTGCTGCTGTCCACTACACATTTATACCTACAGAGCTGCTGCTTGGTGAACCCGTTCCCACAGTGAGAGAGTCTCTCCCTGCTGCTCCCAACTTGGAGACAGGGTCTCACTGTGTATCCCTAGCTGTCCTGGAACTCACTCTGTAGACCAGGCTAGCCTCAAACTCACAGAGGTCCACCTGCCTCTGTCTCTTGAGTTCTGGGATTAAAGAGGTGTGCCATCAGGAGAGGCTATAAGAGTGTTTCTTCTTTTTAGATATTTAAGTTTCAGCTGGGTGTGGTGCTGCACACTCACCCTCTGAGCTCTTGACAGGTGGAAACAGTAGTGTTGAAAGTTCAGCTCACATAGTCCGTTTGGGATAGCTGGGGGTTTAGAAGGAAAAAAAAAAAAAAGGGAAAAGTTCATATAAGACATGTCTTTCAGAAAAAAAATTACCTATTATTTTTATAGGCAAAATTTACATGTATATCTCCAAACCTAATATGACAGTAAGGTATAGTTATGGAGGAACTACCTTGTGGCAGTTTTAGTGTTGATATGTGGGAAACAGTGTCAAGAGGAACTGTGGCCTGGCCAAGCAAAGATTGGCTTTCAGTTAGTGGAGTTTTAGCTATTCTCCATTCCAGTATGGTGGTTTGTCCATTGTATCAGACATAGGTTGTATATTTTGGTTTAGGAAAATTCATTTATGTCTTGGGTATATATGTTACATGTTTTGTTACTTCAAAGAATCGGACAATCTTAGTCACCACGTTTCCTCTAGAACATCAGTCTTCAGCTATTTCACCTCCTTTAAGATGGTGAAGACACAGTAGTCCAGAGAAGTCAAGCAAGCTGCCCGAGGCTGTCCTGTTGTGGCAATCCTGAGATTTGGAGCTTGGCCCTGGGAAATTGGCTGTCAGGATCTTCACCGCTACGCCATTCAAAAGAATAGTTTGTCTTCCAACTTTTGTAAAATGAACATGATGTTTTGGATGCGTATACAGCACAAGTTGAAGAACAGTGAAATGTTTGCATTCTGGCTGATTTATGTTCATTTCCATAATAAAAGCTCCTCTGCTTTAGTATTTAAAGGAAGTATTGCCAGTCTGCATCTGGGACAACTCATTGATGGTAAAGTAGTCATTTGGGGGAAATCACTTTAGCAACTTTCAGACACCAAGATGATATTTATCCCAATGAGTAGTGTTTTTTTTTTTTTTTTTTTTTTTTTACCAATTCTACCATTTAGTAAGTAATTTTATGTAACCTTAAGGTGTTCCTTGGAATTTTGTGGTTGGCTATTCATGTAATTGGAGCAAATTGCATTGTAGAGGAAACACAAAACAAACATTTGTTGAGCATACTCTGTGTTCCTGCGAACTTCAAAATGTACTTTATTTAATCCCTGTAAGATGAAGAAAATTAACACCCTTCTCCAAATGAGGGAAAGAACTGGTGTTTATAAATGAGCTCTGGCTTGAAGTCTGGCCACATAGTCACAGAATAAGAGACGTTGGCATGTTTGTGTCTGAATGGCACCAGGGTTTCAGTTTTCAGGGAAGACCTTGTCTGTGGCAGGTGTGATGTGGGTTGTCCAGCAGTCTTGAGATGTAGGACTGTGGCGGGGGCTGCAGAACCAGATGAGGAAGTCTGGGCTTCTGTAGATAGAGCAGAGGAGATAAGCCTGGGCAAGGACTTCTCTATCAGTAGCTTTTGTAAACTGGAAAGGCTTCCAAGGTTGACAGGGACACACTAACAAAATGCTTTTTACATCAGTACCACTGCCATCATTAATAGTTGCATTTTTCTTTAAAGATGAATGAGATTTTCCTTAAGCCTTAGAAAAAGGACAGTAAGGCTGCACTGGGACCACATTATCTCCAGGTCATCCCCAACAACTCAAGTTAGTTTTAGTGTCCTCTCATTGTGTGAGAGTTTTCCATGGACAGTTGAGTTAGTACTCTTCCTTAGCTGTGAAGTTGGAGTTCTCACAGAGGCTCCTTTCACACTGATTAAGACATTTCAATAGTTGGGGTTAGGGCGGCATGGGGCTATGAGGACAGGAAAGCCATGGCCTACCACAGATCCAGAGATCTCAAAATAAAGTCATCTACTTCGTGGGTACTTTTTGATTAAGTTATTGTGGGTGTTTAAGAAGGTGGTGAGTGAGGGCTGGGCGGTGGTGGCGCACGCCTTTAATCCCAGCACTCGGGAGGCAGAGGCAGGCGGATCTCTGTGAGTTCGAGGCCAGCCTGGGCTACCAAGTGAGCTCCAGGAAAGGCGCAAAGCTACACAGAGAAACCCTGTCTCAAAAAACCAAAAAAAAAAAAAATAAAAAAGAAGGTGGTGAGTGAGGGCTGACTGGGGCACACGGACTACTATCTGTCACTCAGCTGCAGGTCATTCAGCCCCAGTCACTCATAATATTTAGACTCTTGGCTTATAAATGGTAATCCGGTGATGGACACACTGCACCTCTTTCAGGGGCGTATCTCCAGTTTTAGGCTAAGTAATTTGAAATGTGTCAGCAAACAAGCCGAAGGCAAGTGAACCGGCTTATTCTTGCTCCTAAACCTAGACCTGCGTATAAATAGTTGATTTCCAGGCCAAGGTGTCCCTGTATGACATGCTCCTAAAAAGTTCCTGCTGCCACAAGTTGCAAATCTTAGCCAAAATAGAGTTTTGTGTCTGTCCAGACCGTTCTCGTCATAGGTCACTGTTGCTGGGGAGACTCTCTGAGAGAGTCAGCAAGCTTTCAAACTGGTGCTAAAATTTGACACTGACTGCTTAAGTTCCTTGGCTTTATACCATCCCTCCATGCTTAGGGAAACAGTTTATTTTGAAAGATTTTTCAAAACTGCAAAGTCTGGAGGCCTAGTCAGTGCAGGCAGGACAGGAAGGCCAGAGAAGAAAATGACCCATGTGTTGTGGGGAACCCAAGTTTAGTGGAGTCGTTTTTGAAAAAGGGGTCTGCTCAGTGATGCCTCACTCGACAGAGAGCCTGCCTTCTTGGGGAAAAGGAAGGAAGGAAGCATGCATTTTGTAAACATTTCACAATGTAAAAATAAGATCCATAGAAATGCCCATGCTGCCAAGTCCTTATCCTGGCCCAGGGGGACCTGAGATCTCAGTTTGAGGGAAGATGGGATTTTCTAGACTTTGGGGTCAAGAATGAAACAATGGTAAGAGGATTGAAAGAGGACCAGCTGTGGGAGGGAGGGACAATTTCATCTTGTCACCATTCAGAGATACTGACCACATCAGCACTAAGGGAGCCCCAGGCCAGGCCCACGTGGCCACAGAGGGACTGCACCTGAGATGCAATTGGCATTGGAAGTGGTGTGTTGGCACAGTCTAAGACACAGGAGAGTCCGCCTTGGGCAGACTAGGAGTAGGGACAGAGCAATTACCAGAAAGCATGGCTGCAGCCTGGGTTTTATGTTGCCCCTCGGCAGCCTTCTGGGAGCTTGCAAACTGGCTGTGACTAGGAGGATAATTCCGTGGGTGAAGTACCAGGCAGACATCTTTCAGATGTTGCCTTTGTGGGTAGTTCATACCTGGGTCCACTGTACTTTCTAGCACTATAGCCTGGGAAAGTTTTGTTTGGACATGCTTTCTTACACTTTTTAATATTCCCGATATTAAAAGTGACTCTTCTAAAACTTTTTGCTTACAACCCATTGACCATTAAGTTTTGATACTTGCAACACCATTGCTTTTAGGATTTCCTCCTGAAACTGTTATAACAAATGCATAATGAAATGATTGAAATAGTGAGTTTCACTAAGAAAAGAGCTTTGAAAACTGTCAACAGTAACAGAATAACTTCAAGGTCAAGGGAGATCTTTCCATGGGGAGAGCAACAGTGTTGGTCTGCATGATTCAATGTTATCCTACCACCATTTCCTATTTCCTTGATCTTTAACTGGGAGTTCCCCAGGCTTCTGAGGGCCCCGTGCTGATGAGAGCTGGGGTCAAACTCTGCACAGCTTTTTATTGAGGACCAGGGCTATGGAAAGTATGTTCTGTATTTATGTTGAAGGTGAACAATTCTAGACCACTCACTTCCTCCCCTTCTGCACACACTCCTCATGGCCAGACAAAATAAATGATTGAACAGCCAGTTAGATTGTGAGGTGTCTGTACAGTAGTGTGGCTGGCATGCATTGTTTTACTAGCCAGAAGATCGAAGGACTTAAATGAGCCCCATGTGTAAATGAGACAGAGGGACAGCCATTGTTTCATGGTGTTTTTGCACACAACCAGACTCGTGGGAAAAAAAAATATAGCTCCAAAGTTGTTTGTATTGAATAAAATGTCAGTAGCATTGAAGTGAATTTACAATTTCAGAGATTCAAAGAAAAACTTCCCAATACTGTGCAAGCATATGTAATTGATCTGCTCCTCCATGAATCTTCTAGATTGTGACATATGTTGTTAGGCTCATGAAATTGTACTAGCACACATATCACACATTTATCTTCTTTTTGAAAGGAATATGAAATGCCACAAATCTTCACAATGGTGTGTTTTTGATATGTATCCTCTGTGTATGAATATTTTCAAAGTGAATATTTTATACCCCTGGATATTTGTATTATGTCTTCGGAAAACGTAAATCAGGAAGAAATTGTTTGTTTGAAAATGAGCCTTTTCTATAGATTCCGAAGCTGTGTTTGTGAGTTACATGGTCAGTGGCTTCTTTACTGTGTGGGTCACATGTTTGGTTGTGCCCGGAATATCAGTCCTTATCCATTTGGAGCATCCACATGTAGTATATAATGCTAGATGATTTGAGATGAGGGTAAAATGTCCCTCTCCTATTACAACCATATCACTTGTTGAAGTGTTTCTCAAAGTATAACATTTGTAGGCATATACATGATAAACATATGCTTAGTTTACCTGTGGTGGTATGATTTTCATGGGTTGAACCTCTTTAGGCCTGGCATGTATATGCAGATATTAGTGTTATGGATAAATAACTGTGCATTTTTATATATCCCATGCCAATCACACATGTATGTTTACTTGGGCAGGATATTTATGTTGATTTTGTAATGAATACAATATTGTAAATGGCCTAGTTATCCAAAGCACTTGCATGCCTACTCATTATTGACATTAGACTCAATTTAAATGCATCTGACTAGTTAAAACAAGAACAAATCTGCCTCCTTTTAAAATTGGATATGTTCTCTTCTCTGTAGTTGTAAAATTTAGAATGGAAATTTGAAAGCCAGGATGCCAGGCACTGGGCTGGTAGAGAAAGAATGGTTTTTTTCTAGGTCTTTATGAAAAGCAAATGTGTGACTTTTTTTTCTGAATGAAGAAATGTAGGTGTTTCTGCTGTTATCAGGTGTCCATATGTACAAACCTCACACACAGTGAGTCATTTCTCAATTGAAGCCAGCAGAATAGTTAGTGAGATACTGCTGTAGATCTTCAAGCCTGTACCTAAGGGAAATACACTGCTAACATTTTCAAAGGCCAACACAGCACGTGCCCATATCTCCATCTTGAGGGAAAGTTCTTTTCCTCTGAGAGGGCTGCCCTTGCACAGGCTACAAGTGAGGACTCAGACATGATTATGAGTGTTAGCAGTCCCTTAGTCCTGTACGAATTAAAGATTACCCTCTGGGTTCAGCTTGTTCACTAAATTCTAAAGAAGACGAAGAACATTTGTATGTTAACAAATAACTCAGAGGGCTGGAGAGTTGGCTCAGTGGGGAAAGTATTTGCTGTGTAAGCATAAGGACCTGAGTTTGTATTCACATACGAAAGCCTGGCATGACGTTGTGTGCCTATAATCCCAGTGCTGGATGGCAGATATAGGAGCCTAGAGGTTCTTTAGCCAGCAAGTATAGCTCACTGGATGAGCTCCAGGTTCAGTGAGACATCCTCTCACAAAATATAAGATAGAGGGAGAGTAATTAAGGAAGACATCTGATGTCAACATTTGTCCCCCACACATGCACATGCCTGCAAGTTACACACACACACACACACACACACACACACACACACACACACACACGAATAACATTTTCCTGGTTTGGGCCTTTCAACACTTTGATTGTCAAGAAGCCAAAGAGAAAAACACTTATTTGTCTATTATAAGGCAGTAGTACTTACTATAGGTGACGAGTGAGTTTTTTCTGTCAGTCTATGAAGTTCCAAAAGGCAGCGTTGTCTTCATTGGTAGTAGCTTTGTTCAGTGTTCACTACCCAGGACAGCAGCTGTTAGTGATGAGACATTTTCTTTTAAAGATTGTTCTACGAGAGTCCTTGGAGTTCGTTGGGTGTGAGCTTTGTTCACTGTTCCATGCTAGGCATACTGTGCTTTCCAGAGAGAAAGTTCTGGAAGGAGTTTCACAATTTCTACCAAGGATGACGAACTTGGCCACCTCTCCGCGTTCCAGAACGGGAGGTTACATTCACTGCAGCAGCGACTCAGCTCAAGTATGCGCTACGTGTTTACAGACAGAAGACATCTTCCAACACCTAAGGACCAGAGAAGCTTGTAAGCTTCATCTGTCTGTCAGCTCTTACTGGTCCTGACTGAGCTTTAGGGGAGCAGATAGATGCACTTTAAGGAGAGGGGGGAATATTATGAGGATGTTAACTTGGATAGAGGACAGGGCCCTTGGGATAGGGAGAAGGCAAACCTGGAGAGTTGGGGCCAACTTACTCCAGGTCTGAAGAACTGGGATTTATTTCTCCACATGGTGACCTACCCACTTTACTTAAAAAAATACTAAAGCACTGTATCATAGACCCCCTCGAATCTATTGAACTGGAATTTCTGTACTGAATAGAGTAGTGCTGAAAGGGAAGAACTCTGGATTATGAGGTGGCAGGGTGTTGTGACTTTGATCTCTCAATTTCTGGTTATCTGACCTTGGCCAAGTGTCAAAACCACATTTGTACCTTGGAGATGTTGTGCAGGCTAAGTGAGGTGAGCCGGGGATGGCATGGAGGCCCACTGCAAACAAGGAAAAAAAAAAACAAACCACCACAAACCAAAACACTTGGTCCCTGATGAACTTGTGCCACCTAAAAGTCCCCCCTTCTCTCCCGTCAGGAGTGTAGTGGTGAATTCAGGGAGTGTCATGAGGAGGGAGAGAGATGGCCAGCACAGGTGAACATGGAGACGAATTAGGAATAGTTACATTTGTTTGCAATGAGACTTATCTTCCCAGAATGAGCATGTGCCCGGGCTTCCTTTCTTTGCTCTGGTAAGAGAGTGAAAGGAGTGTCTCCATGTCAGGGCTGCTGTGGTCTAAGTCTGAATTAAGATATCTGGACATGTCCTATTTGGTAGCTGATTAGAGAGAAGGAGCTATGGCTTTCTTCCCTGGTCCCAGACAGACAGGAAACACTTTGAAATGCTGGTAGTCACATTTCAGTCCCAGGCTCTGTCAACAGGCCCCCAGACCCTTGGCATTTCCAGAGTTTGCAGGTGCAGTTTCTACTATTTGTATTAACTTGGAAGGCTGAGCACCAGTGATTTACAGCTGCTCTGGGACCTGTGAACCACAGTTAAAAGTCCTGAGGGTGTGGTGTGGAGAAGCTGGTTTCTGGCCTGTAAGCAGAATCCCTGATCACCATCTGCAGCTAATTGTACTCAAGTGGAGAAACTGTACTTATGAAGAATGGCTTTTTAACGAAGGGGTGACGAGGTGGCTTCATTAACTACTGAAAGACATAGAACTCTGGAAAAAGACCAGAATTCTGCATCAGTGCTTCTGTGGTTACATACCTGAAGATTCTGGAAGCTGTCAGCCCATAATTCTCCAAACTCTACTTGGAGGTGCCTGAACCTTGAAGAAAATTAGAGTCCTCTGAGGAGCCAAGGAGATTTTGGGGAAACCTCTGGCAGATACTGGTTTAATTAAGGAAGGAACTTTTAGCCTGACATTTTACTGATGGCGTGGTTGGGTGGAAGCTACACTTATATTTGACAGAGTTGAGGTTGGGGAGACATTGCTGGACACCCCCCCCCAACCATGATCACATTGGGTGTGCACAGGAGCTTTGTGTAATGGCTGAGACACGCAGCTCACACATGAGCATATGACCAAGGACGATAGAAGAGTAGTAGGTAGCCCTTCAGTAGGGTGTCAGTACTGGTGGGTGTTAGGACCTCTTACAATACTGGTTCCTGTCACATAGAGGATGACCCTGCTATTGGAGAGGTGGCCTGAGGATACATTCATAGCTAGGCTCAGAGAGCCTGTGTGGCCTTGAAGGAAATCATTAGGTTATTATAAGCTTCTGTAAAATAGAAATGTAGACACAGGTCCCCAGAGCAGACTTTTCCTTTTACTGTAGGGACAGCTTGCTTCTGGCTTTAAAATATTGTGCGACACATTAGGATTGTGAATAAAGAAATGTCCTTCCTTTTCCAGGGGTGAGGAGAATGTGGTACAGTGGAGGAGGAAAAAAACAGTAACAACAACAACAAAACACCCAGCTAGGCCTCTCTTACCCTTGGGATGCTGTAAGTTTTGAGGAACTCTAGAATGATCTGCTTTAATCTTCATCAGTCAAAGGGGAAGAAGAGAGGAAGTAGAAGAGGCACAAGTGGCCTTGGCTAGGCTGAGTTTGGAAAAACTGTCAAGTGGTCTCTAACACAGTCCGTCCAGTTCAGGGTCACATTTGAGCAGACTCCTTTAGAAGGCTGTGCTTATCCCCTCTTTGATGGAAAATATCTAATAAGTCATCCCCACTTAGTAACTTCGGCCCGCCTGCTGCTGTCTTGGGTGCTCCGAAATGGTCTGTGTGCACACTGGTTGATATGAGCTTCATAACACCGTAGGGGTAGATATGGTAGCAACTTGCATTTTATGACTTGGGAAACCAAAGTACAGGAGTTATGAAACTCACTCAAGGTGACATGTCAGGATAGTGAAGATAGATTTCAAACTCTGGTTTGGTTCCAATCACTTAATTACAATGCCCCCAAACCCTGTCTATAGCCTAAGCTTGAGGAAAGACCTGATTCTGCTCTGTACTTCAGTGACTTTGCCCACTTGGTTGTTTGAACACTCAATCACTAGCTGGTGGCACTCTTTTAGGAAGTTATAGACCCTTTAGAAGGTGAAGGCAGGCTGTTGGGTGTGGTCGCTGGCTGCTAGTCTTTCAGGGTTGCATCAAGGACCTGCTTTGTATTTTTATTTTTTCGGTGAAGGCCAGAGTGGGTATTGGATCCCTTAGATCCGGAGTTATAGATGGTGGTTAGCTGTCATGTGTGTGCTGGGAATCAAACCCAGGTCCTCACCCAGCCAGTGCTCTTAACCTACTAGACCAACTCTTGAACATGGACCTGCTTATTTATTTATTTATTTATTTATTTATTTATTTATCTATCTATCTATCATCTATCTATCATCTATCTGTCTATCTATCTATCTATCTATCTATCTATCTATCTATCTATCTATCTATCTATTTATTTATATATATTTTGTCTGTCACCTTGTGTAAACTGCTACTAAATACTTGTGTCTCTGGAGAGAGGTGCCTCAGCCAGCAGACCTTCCCCACCATGGCAGACTAAAGTCTACCCGAATCTACCTTCCCTTCTCTAAGTTTTTTTTTTTTCCTGCCAGATACATTGTCACAGTGATGAAAAAGGCAAGTCACACACCCAGGGTACCTTGTTTTGTTTTGGTACAAGAGCTTATGAATCCGGGTCGGACTTAAGCTTGTGATCATCCTGTTTCAGCCTCGTGAGTACCAGGGTCACAAGCCTGTGCAAACACATCCAGCTCCCAGCATACTTGGTACATGATCCACATTTTTATGACCGAAGAGCTATATTTAGTACCGTAAACATCTTAGTGCTGATATCCT
>CABHPP010116603.1:23034-44580 GCA_902168425.1 Peromyscus attwateri | reverse complement strand
GGATCTCTGTGAGTTCGAGCCTAGCCTGGTCTAAAGAGCGAGATCCAGGACAGGCACCAAAACTACACAGAGAAACCCTGTCTCGGAAAACTAAAAAAAGGAAGACTCAGAGCCACATTGGGACTCCTCAGTTTCTCTCTTGTACTGTTTTCCTTCCTGTATAGAAAGTGTTTCCTTGAAAACAACATAATGGACCCCTCAATGAAGTTTGCTTATACTTAGTGATGAATTGAGAGGCTAGTGGAATTTGTTTGGGACATGATATTGAATGATGAATGGTGCTGCATCAATCACATGCTGACATCATCCGTTTGGTGGCAGTCCTCCTTGGAAGATATTTCCCCATTGTTAAGAGCAATCCTTGGGTGTGATCCTGACCAGCTGTGTGATCCTGGGCAGGTGATTTAATCTCATTTTCTTTAATTGTCTCGAAAAAGCACAGAATCGTGAAGATTCAAGGAAATACGTGTGGTTTCATTGGTCACAGTACCTAACACATAGTAAGCATTTAACAAATGTCTAATTTCTCTTCCCCGGCTAACTGTTTTAGGGTTGAATACTGTGCTGGCAGCCAGAGGGTAAAAGTGGAGCACAATAACAGTGCAAATGCTCTTACCTTACCGTCTTAGGTAGGGCCTTACAAGTTCCCTTCAATAAAAAACTCCCAGTCGTGTAGTGTCCAGGACGATGTCACACATGGTAGCAAGCAGTGTGTTCTCACACAGGAGGTTTGTCGTGTCCTATGTGTCTTGGCTGCATGTGATTATTTGCTCTGGGCATTGCTCATTCCAATAAAAAGGTGCCATTAACCTTCTGGTGACTTTGAGACAACAATAGGCAATATCTTCCTACCATCGCCTGCTCCCACCTCCTGCCATTGAAGCCAGACATCATAGCATCATTATTTACACCTGAGCCCAAATGGCCAAGACAGCATCTACAGAGCTCTAGAACCACTTAGTTTTCTTCCTTGATGTGATGGGAATCTGGTTTCTGTTGTGATATTTATTCATTCGGTTGCTGTTTTCAACGCCTTTCTCCTGGGAGACTTAGTCACGACTCTACAGGCTCTAAGTCAGAAGAAAATTTGATTAACTATTGTCACAGCAGAAGTCTTTACTTCCTTCCTACCGTTGAATCTTTGTCTTCAGGCCAGTATGTTTATGTGAGCCCTCTATTCTTAGTGGTAAGTTATTTTTTTAAGAACTATTTTCAAATTCTCATGAAAACCAAATTTCCCCTCTCAGTTTTCTTAGGATCGTCCCATCATCCTCTCAGATGTCTGAGCATGAATACCTCTCATGTCATCATTGAGGAACCTGCTGTAGCTTCCCATGGAGAAGGATCTTTAGACTTTTCCTGTGAAGTTGGGCAGGGAGAAGATGGAGGAGCCTTATGAAATGATTGTGAACATGAGAGAGTGGGACTGGGGGACCCTGAATGTGGGTAGTGGATGCTGGAAATGGATGCTGGTGTCTTAACAGAGGACCAGACAGAAGTAACCAGTGGCTGTGTGGAAGAAGAGACCCTGAACTTTGCCGTAGTGATGCTGAGTTTTCTGGAAAATTTGTGCCCACAAATTTATTTGTGAAGTAAAAATTAAAAATTTTTCATCTTTAATACAAGGTTTCAGAGACCTGCATTTTCTCCTTACTCCCCTTTAAACTACCAGGTCTCTAAATTCCTTTGTCAGCACTGGGATTAATCCCCTTTTAATTTTCCTCTAGGTACCAGGCTAGCAAGAGAGTTGCTATACCTATCCATTTCACACCCATGGAGGATGGTGACATGGACATGCTAATTCTCACAGACACACTCCTAGGGCAATCTGTCTTGGAAGAAGAAGGAAAGAGCTTTGGGATTTCTTAGGGATAAGAAAGAGATGCTGTTCTCAGCATCCAGATTTCTGTCAAAGGTGCAGTCTTCCTCTGCCCATGGTGAGTCTGCTAGCCAGTTTTTATGTCAACTTGACACAAGCTAGGGTCATCTGGGAAGAAGGGATATTAATTGAGAAAAAAATGACTCTATAGAAATGGCCTGTAGGCAAGTCTATAGGGCATTTTCTTGATTGGTGATTGATATGCGAGGGCCCAGCTCACTGTGGGTGGTGCCACCCCTGGCAGGTGGTTCTGGGTGGTGTAAGAAAGCAGGCTGAGCAAACCATGAAGGAGAGAGCAAGCAAGCAAGCAGAACTCTTCCAGGACCTCTGCATGAGCTACCGCCTCCAGGTTCCTGCCCTGTTTGAGTTCCTGGTCTGACTTCCCTTGGTGATAGACTGTTGTGTGGAAATATAAACTGAAATAAACCCTTTCCTCCCCAAGCTGGTCATGGCTTTTTATAACAGCAATAGAAACTCCAAGTAAGACAGTGAGGAACACCATGAGTCAGGAACTGAAAAGCCAGTTTTTCCTCATTTTTCCTCATTTTCCTCATTTCCTATTTAGGCTCTAGATTAAAAAAAAAGATTTTATTTTGTGTGTATGTGTGTGTCTGTGTTTGTACACACTCGTGTGTGTGTGTGTGTGTGTGTGTGTGTGTGTGTGTGTGTGGGTGCCTATGAGCCTGACCCTGAGCATGGTGCTGGGAACTGAACTTTGATCCTCTGGAAGAACATCAAGCACTTTTAACTGCTGAGCCACCTCTCCAGCCCTCTAGATTGAGATAATTAGTAGCATATTAGAAGGCACATTTCTGTGATATGAAATTGAACATTGATACAAATGAGCACAGGGGCAGCTTTGAGAAATGCTCTCAAAGGGTCTCTAGCACATTTCAGTTGTCCTGTCTTGTTCTTTGCCAATGTCCTTGTACTGGCCTTTGGTTACATAAATAGACTCATCACCAAGACTGGCCTTCAAAATTCTGTGGCTAATGAATCAGATTGTCTTATTCCTAGAGGGCTGAAGACAATGGTTGTCCTAATAAATGATTAATAATTATAAATATAGTTTAGTCAATGGCTGGCATCATGATTTTCATATAATTATACAAAACATAATACATCTAGTCTACAGCAGGTATCTTTCTTTTGTTAACCTATATTAAGTGGCCCCAACTACACTGAAATATAACCAAAGTCATAGAGAACCACGTAACTGGAAATCTCCTTTAACTGCACAGACAAGGACCTCTCTGACTGAGCATGTTTTCACTATACTAGATGCCCAAAGCACTATCAGTGAAATCTGTTATGGAGAAAAGTTCTGAAGTAGGAGCTCTGTGGAAAACAGTGCTTCCAGGTGGGCCTCATGAGGGCAGTACTTGCAGCAGGGTTTCATTAGGCAAGATAACCAGGTTGTCCCTCCACACATTTGGCTTGCTCAGCAGTGCTCAAGGGCATTTCGGAAAACTTTCTCACAGCTTTTTCTCGTGTTTGCAAAACACTCAGCAAGCCTCAAACACCAGTTCTGTCTGTCATCTCTCCACCTCCCTCAGGACTACTATCTTGGCTAACACCTGCCTTCTGTGGTCATCAGTCTGAAGTCCTGCTTGCATCTTGTCTAACACCAATTTTCTGTGGTCATCAGTCTGAAGATGCCTCTCATTCCCAGTCTAGATGATGGGCACATGGAGACAGAGGTACTCGACTTTGGGAGGGCTCCCCCCCCCACTGGGATGACTATATAAATTATTAGGACTGGAGAAACACAACAGTACAATACCAATGTTGGGGTTAGAGAGGTACTCAGGTTGTCATAAACTTCCTGTCCAGCTGTGACCCACAACACCAGCTCTACTTGCTTTCTATCTACTTAGAGACCACCACATCATTCTCAAACTATAAGCACATACACCTCTAGGTCTGATCCTTTCTGAGAAGATGAGCAAGGATCTTGCCAGAAAGCTTCATTGACAGCAATCACCACTTTCTTTTGGAGAGAGCACTTCTTACAAATATTCTACAAGGTACAGGTTTGGACAAGAAGTTTAAGAGTGTACCTTAAACTTCTCTGAGTGAAGGTACACACATTGACTCTGAGTTCCATCTCTTTGCATTGAAGTTGACTCTTTGCCCATCACAAGTTTGGTGAAGATGACTCACTGCTCAAGAAGAGACTGAGGGATGGAGAAATAGCTCAGTCAGTGGTTAAGAGCACTTGCTGTTCTTCAAGGGGATCCTGGTTCAGTTCCCAGCATACAAGTGGTGGCTAACAGTCATTTGTAACTCTGGTTTCAGGATACCTGACACCCTCTTCTGACCTCCGTGGGTACCCAAGCATACACTGGTACACATACATAAATGTATCATACACATAAAATAAATAAATAAATCTAAATTGAGAAAGAAGAGACTGAACTGGAAAGAAAGTTGACAAAGGATGATGGATTCAGCAGAAGCAGGTGATTTCTGTCCCCTCCATTGCTCAGTGTGGTGGGGGTGGGACTGCGTGGAGGTTCCCAGGAGACAGGGCTATTCTCTGCTCTGGAGTGAGTTTATCTGACACTGTCTTTAACTGCCACCTGCCACAGTTCTGATAAGCATCAGAGAACAAATCAACATTTGCAAAGCACATTAATTGATTTCCTTTCTTCCTTTAAAAAAATATGTAGCATTATTAAAACTGAGTACATTGTGTGGAGGAGCCTGGATTTAACATGGTGTTCTCAAGAATGAATTGCCCTTTCCTCTTTGCTTATAGAAATGCTCAATTGCAATAAAAAATAATGAGCCCCTGTGTCCTCCTGATCTCCTTATGGAAGGGCAGCATGTGATGGCTAGGATGGGGACCACAGAAAATCAGCAACATGATCCTGTCCGACCTATGGTGGCTGCATTAGGAAGACCATTCTGTGTTCTCACCTAGTCAAGTATTCTCCCTCGTAATTTCTGCCTGGGCCAAAGTATATGCTAGTTTAAAGTGTCTTGTCTCTTCAAACCACAAGAAAAAAAGTAATTCCCCACTACTACTATTGGACATTTCTTTACATTCATTGAATTCATTGAGACCCAATTCATAGAAAGGACCTTTTCAAGTAAATCTGTCATATTCCTCTCCTGTGTTCCATGGTTACAGCTCACTGCTCAGCATTTCTCTCTTTTATGTGCACATTTCCCTTGGTTCAACAAAATAAGCTGGCTTATAGCCTGATCACTATTCAAATAGAGTGAAGCACATTCTCAACTCTTGCCTTGAATCAGCTTCTCAGAGTCTTAAATAAGATTTTTTTTTTTTTTTTTTTTTAGAGTTTGAATGGATAGCGACATATGTCTAGATAGTGGAGGAAAAAAACTTAACATGAAATTTTTATTTATTTTTTTATTTTACATACCAACCACAGTTCCCCCTCCCTCCCCTCTGTCTGCTCCTCCCCCATCTCACCCCCCACCCACCCCCACCCACTCCTCAGAGAGGATAAGGCCTCCCATGGGGAGTCAACAAAGCCTGGCATATCAAATGGAGGCAGGACTAAGCCCCTCCAACCTGCATCAAGGCTGAGCAAGCTATCCCACTATAGGGAATGGGCTCCAAAAACCAGTTCATGCATCAGGGATAAATCCTGGTCCCACTGCCAGGGGCCCCACAAACAGACCAAGCCACACAACTGTCACCCATATTCAAAGGCCTAGTTCAGTCCCATGCAGGCTCCACAGTTGTCAGTACAGGGTCTGTGAGGTCCCACTACCTCGGGTCAAATTCTCTGTGGGTTTCTCCATCATGATCTTGACTCTTCTTGCTCATATAATCCCTCCTCCCTCTCTTCAGTCTGATTACAGGAGAAGGCCAGTTTAGGCATCCTCTCCACTATTGCTAAGCATCTTAGCTGGGGTCATCCTTGTGGATTCCTGGGAATTTCCCTTGCACCAGGTTTCTCCCTAACCCTACAATGGCTCCCTCTATCAAGATATCTCTTTCATTGCTCTCTCTCTGTCACTTCCCGAACTCAACCATCCTGTTCCCTCATGTTCTCATCCCCCATTCCTTCCCCACCCCTATGCCCTCCTGCCCAGTTTACCCAGGAGATCTTATCTATTTCCCCTTCCTAGGGAGAGCCATGCATGTCCCTCTTAGGCTCCTCCTGGTTACCTAGCTTTTCTGGGGCTGTGGATTGTGGCCTGGTTAAACTTTCTTTTACATCTAATATCCACTTATGAGTGAGTACATATCATGTTTGTCTTTCTGGGTCTGAGTTACCTCACTCAGGATGATTTTTTTCTGGTCCCATCCATTTGCCCGCCATTTTCATGATGCCATTGCTTTTTACTGCTGAGTAATACTCCATTGTGTAAATGTACCACATTTTCTTTATCAATTCTTTGGTTGAGGGGCATCTAGGTTGTTTCCAAGTTCTGGCTATTACGAATAATGCTGCTGTGAACATAGCTGAGCATGTGTTCTTGTGGTATGATTGAGCATCTTTTGGGTATATGCCCAAGAGTGGTATCCCTGGGTCTTGAGGTATATTGATTCCTAATTTTCTGAGAAACCAGCATACTGATTTCCAAAGTGGCTGTACAAGTTTGTACTCCCACCAGCAGTGGAGGAGTGTTCCCCTTGCTTCACATCCTCTCCAACATAAGCTGTCATCAGTGTTTTCATCTTAGTCATTCTGACAGGTATAAGATGATATCTCAGAGTTGTTTTGATTTGCACTTCCCTGATGGCTAAGAATGTTGAGCAATTCCTTAAATGACTTTTGGCCATTTGAGGTTCTTCTGTGGTGAATTCTCTGTTTAGATATGTACCCCATTTTTCAATTGGATTATTTGGTATTTGGATGTCTAGTTTCTTGAGTTCTTTATATATTTTGGAGATCAGCTAAGACCAGCTCTCAGGACTGCACCCAGGGTTGCAAAAAGAATGCTTTTCAGAGTAGTGGGACTTTAGAAAAATTTCTTAAAGACTCAGACACGAACTGAGGGTCTTATACTTTATTTTTCCAGCTCTAATTCTGTTCTGCTCCACTGTTCACACAGCACATATACACATTCAACAACAAGTTTTTGGTAATAAAAAAGGTTACAAAGGTTATTTCTCAGGGTCATAACGTACTCCTTGAGCAAACAATAAGGGGCATAGTCATTTACCATGGCAACCCATAGGCAGAGACATGGTGTTTGGCACTTTCTTAGGCAGTGGCATTGGAAGCATCCCAAACCTAAATATATATGTATATTTATCCTGCTTGCAGCCCCAGATCACAGGAAAGGGGACTTGTAACTCTTTATTCAGGTCTGAGGCCAGACCATTCTCTGTAGCCCTAACTAATTGTAAAACTTTTCCTGACGTTAGCTGGACATACAACTATTTTTCTCTGGACTTGGTTAATTGATTAATTGTTATTTGGGACCTAAACAATAAACAGCTAGTTAGCAGACTCTTGAATTTTGTATTAAAAATCTGATGTTAGAAGTTCGTGCAGGGAGTTAATTGTTTGAGGAATTTGTGCAGGGTATTAGGTCTTTATCTGCCAGACTTAGCAAGCAGGGAAGTAGCACCAAAATTGCTTTGTGTCTGACCTTGGTTCCACAATTAAACATTTGGGAATTTGTCTTCATGCATTATTTGAAGGGGCAACTAGTTTATTTTGGATTTGAAAAAGCTGTCTTTGTAGCTGAGAATACTGTCATTTTCCTATGTCAGTCTGAGTAATGAAAAAATATCCTAATATTATTTCTGTTCATCAAAATTATACAGTTTAAGAAGAAATCATCTTCCTGACCACCCACAGCTATATGTGTGCCCAGTAGATGGAATATATTTACAAGATAAACACACAAACAGTGGGGAAAATGCCCATAGCTGTTTTTAGGGAGGAAATGCAGTGGTACATGAGAAAAATTACAGACAGAAGCAACTGGTTTTCAGAATCTGTGGTTCCATAAGCCTTGCTTGATGGGGTTCCTCCATCAGAGAATTATTCACTAGTGAGTCAACACCTGAACTATAAATTGCCATCTGCTGTATATTTCCATGGCCTCTGGCATTAAGCTCTCTGTCAGATGTAGTGTTAGTAAAGATCTTTTCCCATTGACTACCATTTTGTCTTGTTGACCATGTCCTTTGCCTTACAGAAACTTCTCAGTTTCAGGAGGTCCCACTTATTAACTGTTGTTCTCAGTTTCTGTGCTACCGGTATTATATTTAGGAAGTGGTTTCCTGTGCCAATGCATTCAAGGCTACTTTCCACTTTCTCTTCTATCAGGTTCAGTGTAACTGGATTTATGTTAAGGTCTTTGACCCAGTTGGACTCAAGTTTTGTGCAGAGTGATAGACACATATTTATTTACATTCTTTTGCATACCTACATCCAGTTAGATAGACCAGCACCATTTGCTGAAGATGGTTTCTTTTCTCCATTGTATGATTTTGGCTTCTTTGTCAAAAATCAGGTGTTCATAGTGTGTATTAATTAATACTAGGGTCTTCAATTCCATTGATCCACATGTGTTTTTATGCCAATACCAAGCTGTTTTTGTAACTATAGCTCTATAGTGGAGCTTGAAGTCAGGGATGGTGATGCCTTTAGAAGTTCCTTTATTGTATAGGATTGTTTTGGCTATCCCGAGTTTTTTTGTTTTTCCATATAAAGTTGAGTATTATTCTTTTGAGGTCTGTGAAGAATTGTGTTGGAATTTTGATGGGGATTGCATCGAATTTGTAGATTGCTTTTGGTAAGACTTTATTGCTTTTGCCATTTTTACTATGTTGATCCTTCCTATCCAAGAGTATGAGAGATCTTTCTATTTTCTGATATCTTCTTCAATTTCTTTCTTCAAAGACTTAAAGTTCTTGTCATACAGGTGTTTCACTTGTTTGGTTAGAGTTACCCCAAAATATTTTATATTATTTGTGGCTATTGTAAAGGGTGATGTTTCTCTGATTTCTTTCTCAGTCTGTTTATCATTTGTATATAGGAAGGCTACTGATTTTTTTGAGTTAATCTTGTATCCAGTCACATTACTTTACTGAGGGTGTTAATCAGCTGTAGGAGTTCCCTGGTAGAATTTTTGGAGTCACTTATGTATGCCATCATATCATCTGCAAAAAGCAAAGTTTGACTTCTTCCTTTCCAATTTGTATCCCCTTGATCTCCTTTTGTTGTCTGATTGCTCTAGCTAGAACTTCAAATACTATATTGAATAAGTATGGGGAGAGCAGACAGCCTTGCCTTGTTCCTGATTTTAGTGGATCGCTTTGAGTTTCTCTCCATTTACTTTGATGCTGGCTGTCAGCTTGCTGTAAATTGCCTTTATCATGTTTAGGTATGTTCCTTGTATCTCTGATCACTCCAAGATTTTTATCATGAAGGGGTGTTGGACTTTGTGGAAGGCTTTTTCAGCATCTAATGAGATGATCATGTGTTTTTTTCTTTCAGTTTGTTTATATGATGGATTACATTGACAGATTTTCATATGTTGAATCATCACTGCATCTCTGTGATGAAGCCTACTTGATCATGGTAGATGATTTTTTTTTGATGTGTTCTTGGATTCAGTTTGCCAGTATTTTATTGAGTATTTTTGCATCGATGTTCATGAGGGAGATTAGTCTGTAATTCTCTTTCTTTGTTGTGCCTTTGTGTGGTTTGGGTATCAAGGTAACTGTAGCCTCACAAAAAGAGTTTGACTGTGTTCCTTATGTTTCTATTGTATAGAACAATTTGAGGAGTATTGGTATTAGCTCTTTCTTGAAATTCTGATAGAATTCTGCACTGAAACCATCTGGCCCTGGTCTTTTTTTTGATTGGGAGACTTTTGATGACTGCTTCTATTTCCTTAGGGGTTATAGGTCTATTTAAATTGTTTATCTACTCTTGAGTTAATTTTTGTATGTGGTACTCATCCAGGAAATTGTCCATTTCTTTTACATTTTCCAATTTTGTGGAGTACAGGTTTTTGAAGTATGACCTAATGATTCTCTGGATTTCCTCAGTGTCCGTTGTTATGTCCCCATTTTCATTTCTGATTGTGTTAATTTGTATATTCTCTGTCTGCCTTTTGGTTAGTTTGGATAAGGGTTTGTCTATCTTGTTGTTTTTCTCAGAGAACCAACTCTTTGTTTCATTGATTCTTTTGTTCTCTTTGTTTCTATTTTATTGATTTCAGTCCTCAATTTGATTATTTCCTGTCATCTACTCCTCCTGAGTGAGTTTACTTCTTTTTGTTCTAGAGCTCATTAGTATGAGATTTCTCCACTTTCTTTATGTAGGCACTTAGTGCTATGAACTTTCCTCTTAGCACTGCTTTCATAGTGTCCCACATTTGGATATGTTGTGCATTCATTTTCATTGAATTCTAGGAAGTCTTTAATTTCTTTCTTTATTTCTTCCTTGACCCAGTGGTGATTCAGTTGAGTGTTGTTCAGTTTCCATGAGTTTGTAGGTTTTCTGTAATTTGTGTTGTTGTTGCATTCTAACTTTGAGCCATGGTGATCTGATAAGATACAGGGGGTTATTCCAATTTTTTAGTATCTATTGAAATTTTCTTTGTGTCTGGGTATGTGGTCAGTTTTAGAAAAGGTTCCATGAGGTGCTAAGAAGAAGGTATATTCTTTTGTGTTTGGGTGGAATGTTCTATAGATGTCTGTTAAGTCCATTTGGGTCATAGCATCTATTAGTTCCCTTATTGCTCTGTTAAGTTTCTGTCTGACAAACCTATCCACTGGTGAAAGTGGGGTATTGAAGTCTCCCACTATTAGCGTGTGATTTAAGCTTTAGTAAGTGTAGCTTCTGATATCACAAGGAGACACAATCTCAGGACAAACACCCATCCTCTGGCTCTTGCAGTCTTTCTACTCTTCTACAAACTTTACACAAAGAACTATGTGCAACTAAGGAAAGCTGGGAGTGGGACTAGTGGCCTTCCCTAGGGAAGAGCACACCCATTGATTGTCTGGTGCCAAAACAGATGGCCCTGAAAACATAATAGAGGTATCATTATACAGACTGAAGAGGTTATATTTAAGACTATATATGTATATACATACACAGATATGCATGCAATAACAATTAATGAAAACAGAGACCATGAATTTAAAGGAGAGCAGGTAGGGGTACACGAGAGGGTTTTGAGGAAGAAAGGGGAAAGAAATGTGATTAAATTATAATCTCAAAAAAGAAAAAAAAAAAGAATTACCTAGGTTAAAATATGGCTCTTCAAGTGGATTCCAAGCCATTCTGACTAGTAACCACATAAGAAAAGGGAATTCGACCAAACAGAGGGATACCAGAGGCCATACACGGAGGGACAAGTAGTGATAAGGCACTAAAACAGTGGTCCTTGTGGCTGAACAAAGGTCTCAGAAGAAACTAACTGTGCTGATACCTTGGTGTTAGACTGGTAGCCTCCAGAACACAAAGAAAGTAAGGTTCTGTGGTTTAAGCCACTCATTCTTGGGCATTTTATTATGATGCCTTAAATAGTGATACAATAGATTTTCAGAAAACAAATAATACCAAAAAGCAGTGAATCAAATAAAATAAGAAAATGAGCAGTAGAGAAAAAGGAAGTTCATATGGACCAAAATCCCATAACAAGGAAGTAGACAAATGAAAAAAGAGAAGAAAAAGAGACCAGTAAGAAGACAAGTTATGAAATATGTAGTTCAACAACTGAGCCTCTCTCTCCAAGTATTATTGGCACATGCTTTCAGAACTCAGGGAAAAAAGAACAGCTCTTTTATGAAAAGGAAAAAAAAAAAGAATTAGTTAATTAATTTTACACCCCGACTCCAGTCTCCCCTTCCTCCTCTCCTCCCATTCCCTTCTCTACTCCCCTCCACCCCACTTCAACCCACCCCTCCTCCATATTCCCTCAGAAAGGGGCAGACCTCCCATGGGCATCAGCCAAGCATGGCATATCACTGTAAGACCAAGCACCTCCTCCTGTGTTCAGGCTCGGCAAGGCAATCCAGCACGAAGAATAGGTTCCCCAGAGCCAGTCAAAGCACCAGAGACAACCTTGTTCTCATTGCTAGGAGTCCCACAAATAGACCAAGTTACACAACTGTCACATATATGCAGAGGGCCTAGGTCGGTCCCATGTAGGCTCCTTGGTTTTTGGTTCAGCCAGGCTAGCCATTTCTTTGGGTTTTCTTCCGATATCCCTGACCACCCTAGCTCCTACAATCCCTCCTCCCTCTCCTCAGCAGAACTCCTGAGCTCAGCCCCAATGTTTGGGCCTCTGAACCTGCTTCTATCAGTCACTGGATGAAGGCTTTAGGGTGACAACCAGGGTAGGCACCAGTCTGATGACTGGTGATGGCCCCTTCAGGCTATGGATCTGCTGCTGTCAGGAGTCTTAGCTGAGGCCATCCTTGTAAACTTAAGGGAGTTTCCCTCGCATCTACTAGACTTCTTAAAGCTTTCCTTTCCAGTCATTTTTTTCAGCACTCTCCCCCTCAGCCCACCCCCAGCCCGATCCCTCAAGTTCCTGCGTCCATCCACCCTAGTCCAACCAGGAGACCTCTATTTGCCCTTCCCAAGGAGATCTATGCATCCCCTCCTTGTGCCCTCCTTGTTAACTAGCTTCTCTGGGTCTGTGGATTGTAGCCTGGTTATCCTTTACTTTACAGCTAATATCCTCTCGTGAGTGAGTACATACCTTGTTTGTCTCTCTGGGTCTGCGGAAGAACAGCTGTTAACAATTGTGCAGAGAGAATGAGGAAGAAAAAGATTGAAGTCGGTTGTGCATGTAAACAATCAGAAACCAGAATTGAATTTCTTGAGAAGTCAAAGTATCTGTGAGTAATTGTGGATGAGTAACTGTAAGTTCATATTATTTACTCACATTGTTCCTATTGTCATACATTTTTCTACTAACAAAAGGATGAGTCGTTCCATGTCTAATCCAAACAACGTGACCCTCAGTCAGGTGTGGTGCCTTCTGCTTCGGTGCTCAGCAAACATTAAAGCAAACGGGAGGACAGACTAAATGTGCACTGTGTCAGCAGATCTGGCTGTCTCTGCAGATTCACACGACTGCACTGACACTTGGATAACAACAGGATTCTCTCCCAAACAACAGACTGAAACGGGACTTTTAGTGAATAGGAAAGTGAAGAAGACACGGTCTTGTTAGTTGGGAAAGGATGAAGGCTGGTGAAGTCACGGTTATTGAAGGAGAATCTACAACCACTAATTTACTAAACCAGCATCATCCCTGACAACAGCATGTAAACACTTGTCCTTGTACCCACAGATAATGTAGTTCTCACCCCTCATCCAGGAAACTTCTCTTTGCAACTGATAACACTACAGAAAGCCACAGCCAATCTAAATGCAGAGTTGTGGAGCCCATCACCAAAACAACGCTCGAACCTTAGGCTCAGGGTACGTTGTGGAACAGGTGGGGAGAGAAAGACTGTAGGAGTCAGAGGATCAGGGAGTTTGAATCTCCGAACACATCCATAAAGTCTCACCAACACGAATGCCCAAATATGAGTTGAACAAATGAACATACCAAACTGGATGAAGAAAAGTCTGCAAGGCCTCTCAACGGTACACAAAGAACTATAGGCAACTGAGGAAGGTTGGAAACAGGAGAGATCTTCTTCCCCAGGGAAGGGCACATCAATTGGTTGTCCAGTGCTGAATAGTCAACCCTGAAAATATGCATATAGGTAGCAGTATATGGACTTAACAGGTTGTATATAGAAATATATATGTATATATATATAAATATATATGCACAAAATAACAATTATTAAGAAGTTTGAAGGAGAGTTGGGAGGACTATAAGGGAGGGTTTGGAGGGAGAAAAGGGAAGGGAGAAATGTTTCAATTATATTATAATCTCAAAAAATCTGGAGAATGAATGCATTAGTGAGACTGATATTAACATCTTGTAACAGCTGAAGGGGTCCCCTTGGGAAAGTGGCTAAATTGATTCAACTTGGACCAGAGATGAGGGACTAAAGACTTCAGGGAGAGACTTTGGGGCTCACATATTTCCTATTGCTATTGTAACTAATCACTACAAGCTGGCTGGAGGTAGCCCAGACTTTCAAGCTTTGAGGGCAAAGTCTGAGATATTCTTAGTTGTGTGACATGAAGACATTGACAAGGATGCATTCTTTTGAGAGGTTCTAGGAGATGATTTTTTTCCCCTTGCCTTTGTGGCTCAGAATGTCTTTCCCCCATCTTCAACACCAGTGAGGTAGTAGCTCCAGTCTCTCGGATGCACCCATTTCCCTCTTAAAGCAGTTCATTGAGCTCATCTAAATAATCTTCACATTCCAGGTCTTTGGCTTAATCTGATCAGAGAGGGGAACATAAGGGAGTGTAGTTAAAGTTTTTGGAGATTACGTTGCTGAACCATGGGGCGGCCATAGCTCTGCTTACTACAGAGGTAAGAGTTGATTCATGGGTAGAATGATTTGCTGGGGGAGTAGTGACTGGCACTTTTCAGGATGTATCATCAGCTGGACTGCTAAGGAAGGAATTTATGAGTAATTTTATGTCCCCTAAAGCCCAAACATTGAGATAAAACAACTTGCCGTGATTTTCAAGTTGTAAAAAATTAAGTCTCTGTGTACACGGTACTAAGGCAGCTGGCTGAAATGAAAAAAAAAATCACCTGATATGCACTTCATGCTACTTGAATGGAATTTGTGCTTTTCAATATTTTTAGAATTATGTATGCACAGCTTAAAAATTAAATGAAGGGGAAGTTGTGATATTCTACCACGTGGATATTCACAAGCGGACAACAATAATTCAACCAGACAGTGTCTTCCTTTGGCTACCCTCAGTAATCTCTTTTGGAATTCAGCAATTTCCAGATGATTGCTCAGTGTATTATTTTTGTCTTCATTAAGAAATTTTTTATTAATTTTACATACCAACCACAGATTCCGCCCCCCACCTCCCCCATTCCCTCCTCCGAAAGGCCTCCCATGGGGAGTCAGCAAAACCTGGTACATTCAGTTGAGGCAGGTCCAAGCCCCTCCCCTTGCATCAAGGCTGCTCAGCATATTTTAAATTCACAAGACAAATCTATTTTCCAATGTTTAGGATTAAGCTGCATCAGCCGAGAATGAAAGGTCCTAGTCAGAAGCCCTAAAGAGGTAGGGATGTTACAAAAAATGAACTGGAAATTCCTGGATCTTGATTCTGCCTTCCACCTGCCCCATAGCACCATAGCAGAGCCAGGACTTTGAGCTTTCTGCCACGGAGTTGGCAACTGGAGATGGTTGCTAAGAGAAGTTCTGACAGCCAAGGATAGAAAGCGCATTAGGCATTTGGAATATCAAAAGCTTTTGGATGTAAAAAACATCTCAAAGTTAGCCTTGGGTTAGTTTTATAACACAAACATATGTGAAACTCTGAGGAAATGAGCGGTGGAGTGCAACTGAGTTCGGGCAGAATATCTACGCCATTTAGATATAAATATTTACACATCTTCAGTTTTCTGGCTAATGAAAACAGGTCATCCCACATTACAGAGATGATTCCATTTCCAGTAATCTGGTATTTATTCAGTAGACAGAAATGATCGATCAGTTTGTTTTGGATATAATACTTTTATAGACTTATCTTGCTTTTAAAATGTAACCAAGCTCACCAGACTCCTCAATAATGTAATGAGTAAGTATTGCACAACTTTTAGAAATTTCCTAAAGATTTTTGGGTCCTACAATTGGGGCCTATGTGGCAATGAATCATTTTGTGTGTACATGTCTCTTCACTTTTCATCTTGGAAGTCTGATATCTATGAGAAGAATTGCTTTTGTTGGGAAAATAAAGCCTAGAGCTAACTCTTAGGTGCCCTGGCATTGGGAAACGCCAAACCACCTCCTTTTCTACACAGAGCACCTTTTATCTTGCTGAAACATTTTGTCACTACTACTCAATGCCAGAGCCCATGAGGCTTTTAATCCGTGAGTTGACTATGTGTACTTTAAAGCTGATCTTTTTTTCTGTTTTTATGTAACCCATTACAAAGAATAAGCAATTTGACTAGAATATTTGCATGCTAGTGGCATTGGTCAATAAATTTCATTAAGAAAAATCATAGGTTAAGCCATAAAGGGGAAAATATATTCTTTATTACTGTAGCAACCCCCCTTACAATGTGATATCATGCTTTAAACTTAATTTTTATTGTAATTTTTCTTTATTCTTGAGAATTTTCATGCATGCATACAATAGAATATGATAATATTCACACTCCCAGTTCCCTCCTCCAACTGCTCCTGAATTCCTTCCAACATGTCTACCTTCCAACTGTATGACTTCTTTTTCTTCTTTTTATTATTATTAATTATTATTATTTGACAACCCAATAACTCTAACTAATACTTTGCATATGTCATGGGTATGAGGGAATCTGCTGGAGCATGGGAAAGCTACCAGTGGGAATACTCTCAAACAAGAATGATTCTTCTCGTAGCAGCTATCAATTACCAAGAGCTCCTCAGTAAGGAGAGGGCATGGAGAACATCTCTCCCATCTGGACTGTAATTTTGGCAGCTATGATCTTGGGCAAATCTTGTGTGGGTAGCTACATACAGTTCCCAGAAGACAGAATTTCATAGCACTTCTCCCCATCTTCCAGCTCTTACATTCTTTCTTCATCCCTTTCCAATATGTTCCTTGAGCCTTGGCATGAGAATATGGATAAAGATGTCCCCTTTAGGTCTGGGCACCCAGTCTCTTATTTTCAGCGCTTTCATCAGTTATACATTTGTCCACTGAAATAAACAAACAAACAAACAAACAAACAAACCAACAAAGCTTCTCTGACCAACATTGAGAGCAGCCCAGGTCTATGGGCATACACATCAATGTTTAGGAGGCAATTTGAAAACATTACCATTTAGAAAAATAAAAATAACAGGTTCTACTCTAGGGCCTGTGACTTCACCAGGCTTTTGACCAGGATTACAATACCAAGCATTAAATTCCCTTCTGTGGAGCTGGTTTCAAATCCAATCAGAGCGGTTAGTTACTTCATAACAGTCATACCACGATTGTACCAGTAGGCATCCACTGTCTTGCTGGTCAGTATTGCATCACTGACAATTCAGAGCTGGGTAAGGCCATTGGTGTCTTCCTTTCCGTCCCCCAGCAGCCTAGAAATCACCCTCTGGCACTCAGAAAGCAGGGAGGAAGTTTCCTGATCAGTTTGAGATTGATATCACTACGTCATGCAGGCAGAGTGTGATGTCTTCAGCAATAGGGTCTTCTTATGTTGTTATGGTGGGGAACCAAGCTTGTGCTGTCTTGGATGTGGCCTCCTGGACCAGGAACTCGCACAGAGGTATCTGAGGTCTTGGACTCTGATTTTCATTTAACAACTCACGTCTTCCACATTCTTTAGCTAATCAGAAGATGAGGAATTAAGAGGACAAACAGGAAAGATGAGCGGTAATAATGGCTGAGCAAGGTTCTAGAACTGTTATTTTCCTTTATAAAATTGTACTTGAGCATTATTTCTTAAAACGCTTTTTCTAAAGTCATTACTAGACCACCTTTATCCCCGCTCGCAAAGGAATCTAAGTTTACAGCATCCAGTTAATCACAGTCCTTGTTTATTTCATGGCCTCAGGAGTCTGACTTTTGTCCTGCATACCACGGAAACATACTGCTGCACCAGACACTGATGCTCCCAGTCACTGAAGCCTGAAGCCTCTTTGTACCATCAGCCTCTTAGGACTCCATCTTCCTGCATACCCCTCCAGCTCCCAGATCCCAAAGCACCTCTGGCTTAGTGGCTTAGTGACAGCGCATTTCTATTGAGTGCTTAGTGTGTGTCAGGTACTTCCTGGGGTACGAAACTCAAATCACAGCTGGAAAATGATTGAAGCAACTGCAGGTGTGAATTTGATAGGTAAAGAGGAAATCAATTGATGCGAAGGAAACACAGTGTTCTAGAGAAGCACTGATCAATTGAATAAAATGCAAGGCATGTACGGGATGTTTGAATTTTTTAGTAGCCACATTTAAAAAGGAAACCAGTTTTAATGATTTTAAACATAGGTTCAACCTATCGAACGTATCATTTTAACATGTAAGCACTGTACAATTATTGAGATGAACTTTTTATATTAAACCTTTTAAATATATATCTTTATAATGGTATCTATTTGACATGACACATACCTTAATTTGAACTAGTGACATTTCAAATACTTAATAGTCTGGTGGGCATATTGAACAATCTAGAATAAGATGTAACAAACAAGGGAAAGACATTTTTATGTTTTAGAAGTAAAATGAGTTTTCCTAGCAATTAAGCCCATTTAGTAATACAACAAACTCCAAGAGGAAGTTCTTTAGTAGGCATGAAACTGAAACGGGTTGATATAGTTGCTTTCTTATTACCTTCATCTAATTATCCCTTTTAAAAAAAAAAAAGTAGGTTGGAGAGATGGCTCAGAGGTTAAGATGCTCTTCCAGAGGTCCCAGTTCAATTCCCAGCATCCACATGGTGGCTCACAACCATCTGTAATGAAATCTGGTGCCCTCTTCTGGTGTGTAGGCATATATGCAGGCAGAACAGTGTATACATAATAAATAAATCTTAAAAACAAAACAAAACCAAAAGTAATGCACATTGGAGCAACAACCTAGACAAAGCAGAATTGTATAAAGGAACGTTTAAGCTGGTGTAGAGGTACAGGCTTGTAAACCCAGGAGGCTGAAGCAGGAGAACTGTGAGTTGCAGCCCAGCCAGGCCTACAAAGCAAGTCTCTGTTTCAAAAACAAGCATGGAAGCAAACGAGCAACAAACAAATGTTTATTCCTTTTTACTCTATTTAAAAAACTTAAACTTAGGTGCGCACGTGTCTGAGTGTGCGCACATGAGTACAGTGACTGCAGAGGCTAGAAGAGGACATTGCGTTCCTGGAAGGTTGAATGCCAGCACTTGTGAGCAGCCCAGTGTGGATGCTGGGAACTGAACTCAAGTCCTCTGGATGGGCAGTACCGTTTTTCACTGCTGAGACATCCATCTCTCCAGTCCAGTGCTCAGTTCCTTTCTACTCTCCATCTTTGAGGTAAGAAATGCTAAGGTTGAAATATATCCTTTCCAATGTACATTTAGAAAAATGATATTCAAACACATGCGTGTGAACCTCCCAACACACACACACACACACACACACACACACACACACACACACACACAGAGAGAGAGAGAGAGAGAGAGAGAGAGAGAGAGAGAGAGAGAGAGAGGAGATTTTTGTATGCATATATATGTATGTGTATATATATTTCTTTTTTATTGTTTATTTTTTTAATTAAGAAATTTTTTATTCATTTTATATACCAATCACAGATTCCCCTCTCTTTCTTCTTCCTGCCCCCCCCCATAAAAGGTCGGAGGCAGTTTGTTTTCTTTCCCTCTCTTTCTGTGTGTTTCTCTCTGCCTCTGTCTGTCTCTCATCTCTGTCTCTGTCTTTCCCTCTCTGTGTATAGGAGGGTGTTTGATTTTGATACCTGATGTTTTCTTTGGTCAGAAGCTTGATTTGGTTAGTCTACCTAGCAAGCTTGCCTCAGGGATCCCCTGCCTTTGCCTCTCAAGGAAGTGTGAAGATTATGAGTGGGCTGCCATACCCATCCAGCTTCAAAAAAAAAAAAGTATATATGTCTTCCTGTCTGTACGTGTGTGTATGTATGTGTATCCATAGATATGTGCATACCAGGACACATGTACAGAGGCCAGAGGACAGCTTACAGGAGTTGAGTGCTTCTTCTATCCTATGGGTCTCGGGGATTGAATTTAGGTGGCAAAAGCATCCTTACCAGCTGAGCCATCTTAAGAGCAGACCCCAGCCTGGCTTTTATATGGGTTCTGGGATCTGAACCCCAGTCCTAATGCTGCTGTAGCAAGTGCTTCATCCAGTGAGTGCTCTCCCCAGCCCTTCCCCCTTTATTCACTAAGATATTGTTAATGTCTTTTAAGGTCAATAAATGTACATCTTTCTCATCTCTACAGGGGCGCATCCTTTTCTATGGAACTGATAATCCATCATTTACTCAAGCATTTACCTGTTGAGATGACACATCCTCTTGAGGCATCTTTGACTCAGCCAGGCTTGAGGTGAAAGTTTACGAGGACACAGACAACTCCAGCTGGAGCAGCTTGTACAGTAGCTGTCGTGATTTAATATATTATTAAATTTTATATTTCTTTTCTCTCCAATTTCTCTAATGGCTATGCTCGCATCTCCTTATTCCCGGGGAGGCACTAGTGGGCAGAATCAAGGTCCTGTTGCCTTGAGGCGTGATAATATTTCTTTTTTCTTTTGGCTTGCTTCACTTGTGTGCCTGGAGTCACTTTCGAATAAATGGCCTGTGGTGGTGGTGGTGGTGGTGGTGGTGGTGGTGCTGCTGCTGCTGGTGGTGTCTTTCAGACGACAGACATACATACAGAGGCTGCCTTAAATGTGTTTATTTTACATCCCAGTGATCATAAAAATTAAAGCATTACATTCTAAAACGAAATGTGTTGTCAGGTTGCATTTCCAAGTCTGTAGCAGTCCCCAGGCCAAGCAGCAGTGCATAGGAATGTCTATTCATAGACACACTAACCAGCAGGGGTTATGTTGAGATTTTTGCCACTCTGATTTGAATAAAATGCTGTGTCACTTGGCTGTAATTTTCCTTTCAGGCACATTTGATATGGTCTGGCAAGGAACCAGAGTGTTTCCAGTCCCATTAGTGGGATGACTATCTTTTCATGTTTGAAAAGAGTTATGTAAATCAATGCAAAGAAATCCTACATAGATAAGATATAAATAATAAAAATTATTTAAAAGAAAATTTGTTTTTTCTTACCTTTTTTTTTTTAACCGTGTATGAGGGAAGACTATCAGAAGCTCAAAAGGAGGATATTCTTATTCGTAAATGTAGATGGACAACAAGCTTGACAGTACTAGAAATTGTGCCTTTTTAAAAAGCCTTGGTGCTGCTAAACAAAACAAAACAAAACAAAACAAAACAAAACAACAAAACTACACCGTTAACAAAGTATACCATAAATAAAGCCTAAAGAGAAAGATGGAGTGGAGAAAACACCCACAAAACATACAACTTGAGAAAGTCAGACCATTACAGTCAATAGGTAAAGGATTAAAGCAAGAGTGAATGTGTGACAGGCCACCATCCCTTCTTTTAGCAGCATAATATTCCATGTCATTTTTATGTTTCCACAAACAAAAAGGAGCCTGCTGAAGCTGCAACCTTTTGAAGAGAATTTGCTCAACAGAAAATGCAGTCAGCTGTCCTAGAACACAAACGCCCTGTTTATGTCACACAATAGAAGTTAGAAACGATCTAGTTGTTTTTGCCTAGCTAGAACTGAGAATAATTTCCTTGTATTCGCTATACTGTCATATAAGCACCTACATTCACTTGACCTGCATTGTTCATCTGGTTGCCCCTGGAATATTGCATTAGGCAGTTTTTAAACCTGAAATATTCACTTTATTATGTGCAGAGTTTCCCTTATGATATCATTCATGAGGTAGAAACCCCCAAGTTACCACCAGTCTACACAATTTATTTTGATCTCTTAAAAGCACGTTTTAAAGAAAAAAACTATATATATATATATATCTATATCTATCTATCTATCTATCTATATATATATATATATAT
>CABHPP010116603.1:0-22934 GCA_902168425.1 Peromyscus attwateri | reverse complement strand
TCTATATATATATCTATATCTATCTATCTATCTATCTATCTATCTATATATATATATATATAGAGAGAGAGAGAGAGAGAGAGCAATGCAGCAATGCCAGACGGGTTAACATTTCTATTTCTTCTGCATTCAGTGCACCATGGTGAAAATAATAGTATTTCCTGGTCCCTGTTTACACTGGCTGAGTATATGAATTATGGCTCTGCTCCAAAGTCGGTGACTTATTGAGTCATAATTCTGTTCACCCACAAATAAAATATTTTTCACCCTTTGGACAGGGTGTCAGTGGGAGGAGATATTATGAGATTTCAGATCCATGAGCTGCAGCAGACACACGATGGGCTGTATTAATTTGAGTTTTCCCTATTCAGATATTAACTTGAAGATTTGAATAGGGCAGGAAGAACAAGCATGGGTCTCCTGTGTTTTCCTCCTTTAGTGGACTAGTTACTTTTTGCACAAGTTTACTTATTTTTAAACACATCCAGAGAGATGGAAAAGGCCTCAGAATTGTGTCCCCAGGAGGACAGTGACAGGAAGCTGTAAAAAAAAAAATGAGTTCTGAAACTCCTTTAGAAACCATTCTGATTCAGCTAAGCAGATATTTAAAAAATTGAGTGGAGTTCACTGAATTTTGTGTCAAACTCTTAGTTTAAAGACATTTTTGGTAGCTTAGATTCAAACTTAAATTCCATAAAAAAATTAATGAAGATTAGAAAACATAAAGGAAGCTTTGCTCCCAATTTTTCTACATAACTGATATTTAGATCGCAAGGTTGTACAAGCCTCTGGATGACCTCGTAGCCCAGTTCGAAAGGGTGTAGTATCTTGTTGCAGATAACAGTGGCTCATGAACTCCACCAGGATGTTTGCACAGTCTTTTTGGCTTGTTTGTTTTTTGAGACAGAGTTGCACGTAGCCCAGTCCAGCCTTCAGCTCATTAAGTAGCTGAGGATAACCTTGAACTTCTGATCCTCTTGCTTGCATTTCCCCAGTGCTGGGATTACAGGCATGAAGCATCTCACCCAGTTTTGCTTTTATGGTCTTGACATAGAAGATGGAGGCATAGGTTTATCTGTGAGGCACTTGTGGGAAGGTCAAACAATGATCTCAGCTGATGACTGTCTTCCACTGACGTCAAGGGCATTTCATGGCTTGTTGTTTGGTGTATTTTTAGATTCAAAAGGCACAGCTGGTGTATTTAGTAGTATCAATCTTGACTCACAGATTTTTGTTAACCCTCATCATCAGTTTTTAACAGAATTAATGATGGGTCAGAAATTTTTTTTCTTATCTATTTTCCTCAGAAAGGGAGTCACGGAATATTCCATCCATGTACCATTGTAGAGAAAAGGTGACTGGGCAGGGCAAGTGCCACTTACTAACAAAAAAAGAAGACGAGACCCAAGCTCTCCAAGCATCACTTTTCTTCAAATGGAGATAGTATTCTACTGCACCATGTGGCATAGTTTCTGGGTTAGAAAGTCTGAGCTCAGAATTATAATACCAAAAAGTCCCATTATGAGTGAACTTGAGTAACAGAGCATTTATTTCCTTAAGAAGCTAATTGGAAGAGCAGAAATAGCATGATCCCAGGTGGCTCCAAGTTAGTGGCTCCAAGATGTCATTGAGGACAAGGGATATTTTCTTCATCAGTTGTAGAGGTCCTTTTCAGCTGTTTTTCTTTGTAGTAAAGAGATGGTTTCCAGAGACAATATGGTCAGATGATCCCTTGCTTTATTTAGTTAAAGAAAGAAACTTTCAATTCAACACTGTGAATGTAAATCCTTTGCTATGTGGTTTGGGCCAACCTTGGTCATGTGCGACCTTTGCATTTTACTTCAGATACACTCATGGTAATGCATTGCTTCAATCAATTTATCATCTGAGAAATGGAATACAACATAAAGAAATTAGTCATGGTATCTAACATGTATTTACAATGTGGCTGTTGAAGACTAATTTAGATGTACAATATCTGGTAATAAAGGGCATTTACTTAATGGCAATCACTACATATTCTGATTAATTACAAATGGATTAGTCATTTTGAACTCACCTATTGGTATGTTCAGTTTTATCATTTACCCTGTTTGACATTGTGATAAAGGAGCTAAGATCTAAGCATTGATTCCTATCCAACTTAATGTATTTTGTACAGAGGAAATAATCTTGAAAAATCCTGCCTTATACATATAGTGCTAAGCCCCATAAAAATTTTCACACATTTGCCACTGCCTACAGTTAAATTTAATTAAAAAAAAAAAACCATGAATGAATCAGAACAATTGAATTGTCACTGTGGAAAAACAATTGAAGTGAATGATTTTTTTAAAAAATTGAAAATAAATTCTTCTCTCATACAATACATCCTGACCACAGTTTCCCTTCCCTCCACTCCTCCCAGCTTGCCCCCTCTTCCTCCCCCCAGATCCACTTCCCCTCCATTTCTCTTTAGAAAGGAGCAGGCCTCCAAGAAACAACAACCAAACAGGACAAAACAAGATACAATAAAACAAGGCAAAAGCCCTCTTATTGGAGCTGGAGAAAGCAGCCCAAAAGGAGGAAAAGAGTCCTAAGAGCAAACAAAAGAGTCAAAGACAAGATGTTTGTAAGAAAAACTATGAGAAGACAGACTTTTTGAGGTTCCAGTTTTGAATCAAGGAATGATACTATTAGTCCCTCCAAACACAGTTTTTTTTTTAAAAATAATTTATTTATCTTTATTTTATGTGCATTGGTGTTTTACCTACATGTATGTCTGTGTGAGGGTGTCAGATCTTGGAGTTATAGACAGTTATTAGCTGCCATGTGGGTGCTGGGAATTGAACCTGGGTTCTCCGGTAGAGCAGTTGGTGCTCTTAACCACTGAGCCATCACTCCAGCCCCCCAAACACAGTTTTTAAACAAAACATTTTATCCAATGCAGATGGATTGATAAGGTCAGTTTTGCATCTTCAGAACATATAACTCAGTTCCCATCTAAAAGTACTGGTTCCTCCAGATGGAAGTACTTATGGACCAATCACCTGGATGATACTAAATACTAAAAACCCACTTCCCCCTAAGTAATCAGATCCCAAAGAAAGGATAAGATTTAGTATCTTAACCAAGTTCCTCCACTTCATTACAGCACATCATAACTCAGACTGGTGTGGTTGTTTGAAAGAAAATGGCCCCCAAAGGGAGTGGCACTATTAGGTGGTGTGGAGGAAGTGTATCACCAAGAAGGCAGGCTTTGAGGTCTCATATACGCTCAAGCCACACCCTGTGAGGAAGTCTACTTCCTGTCTTAGCTACTTCTCTAGTATCACCGCTGCCTGCATGCTTCCATGTTGATAAAAGACTGAACTGTGAGCCATCACGATGAAATGTTTTCCTTTATAAGAGTTGCCATGGTCATGGTGCCTCTTCACAGCAACAGAAACCCTAACTAGGACAGAAGTTGGTACCAGGAGTCGGGTATTGTTGTGATAGGCCCAACCATGTTTTCCTTTGGAGGAATTTGGATTTTGATACTTTAGGCTGGGAAAGCACTGGAATGCTTTAAACACTACTTAATGGGCCATACTAGTAGGAGCATGGAAGACAATGGTGCTGAGTCTGATTTGATTTACTGTGGGGGCCTTGCTTAAGAGATCACAGAGGAGAAAAATATTAATATGTGGCCTACAGATCATTCTTATAATATTTTGGTGAAGAATGTGACTGGTTTTTGCCTTATCCAAAGAGTCTGCCTGAGGCTAAAGTGAAGAGTTTTGAATTAATCCATTGGCAGAGGAAATCTCAAAACAGTCTAGTATTGACTCTATCATATGTCTATTAGCAGTCACTCTTATGAAGATTTATAAGGGAAAGGAGCAAACTGAGAAAGTAAAATATAAAATATACAATTTGAGGAGAAAAGGAGCACCAGGAAGTGGAATGGAACTGAGTCCTGTGTTTAAGGCAATAAATAGATTAAGAAATGGAATAAAAGAAGTGGTGACCTCAGGGCAAGATCCCACCCATCTAAGTTTCCAACTTGAGAAAGAGAATTAAAGAAAAGCTTAGAGGTAGGTGTGGTAGTGAACGCCTTTAATCCCAGTACTCTAGAGGCAGAGGCAGAAGTATATCTGAGTTTGAGACTGATCTGGTCGACAGATCCAAGCTTAGGTAGTAAAAGAAACCATTGAAAATGGAAAACTGGTGAAGATGTAATTGAGGGAGGAGGTCATGTTCCAGTCCCAGCAAGCATCAGAACTTGGCAAATTCACTCTCATGGTTCTGGAGTTAAGGATAGAAGAAAGGGGCAATGGAATTTGCCTCCACCTCTGAGGAAAACCATGAGGCCAGGCATGTGTCAGGGGTGTCCCTGAGTAGAGGCCTAGAAAGTCCATTGTGTGAAGCTGTGAAGTTGAAGCCTGAATTGCCTTAGAGAACCCAAGATGTTAGAGATGCTAGAGTCATGGGATTCCTGCTGAGGAAAGTAGCTAACAGGAAGTGGAACCAGCCCAAGAGAAAGAAGTATGTTTCGGTCAACAAAGCTATAAGGAGTTGGAGATCTGAAGAGCATTGTGACATTAGACATGGAGATGCAGAGTTTGGAATTTGCCCAGCTGGTTTTCAGTCTTGCTTTGGTCCAGTATTTCCTTGCTATGTTCCTTTTCCTATGTTTTGGAATAGTAATATATATATATATATATATACATATATATATGTATATATATATATATATATAGCCATTATATGTTGGAAGTATGTCATCTGGTTTTATTTTTTTAAATTTTGATTTTATAGGTGATTATAGTTAGGAGATTGAATCTCAGAAGAGACTTGGAACTTTGGACTTTAAAATATTGTTGAGACTTTGATAGACTATTGAGATGTTTGAAGTTGAACTGAATGCATTTTTGTATTATGGTCTGGCTACATGCCTTTGGGGGCCAGGGAGTGGAATGTAGTGGTTTGAAAGAAAATGGCCCCCAAAGGGAGTGACTCTATTAGGAGGTGTGACTTTGTTGGGGCAGGTATGGCCTTGTTGGAAGAAATGTTTCACTATGGGCTTGACCTTTGAGGTCTCCTATGCTTAAGCTATACCCAGTGATACAGTTCACTTCCTGTTGCCTGCAGACCAAGATGTAGAACTCTCAGCTACTCGGCCAGCATCATGTCTGCCTGCATGCCGCCGTGTCCTACCGTGATGTTAATGGACTGAACTTCTGAGCTGTAAGCAACCACAATGAAATGTTTTCCTTTATAAGAGTTGCCATGGTCATGCTGTTTCTTCACAGCAGTAGAAACCCTAAGATACCAGGTAAGGAATGCTTGGACATGTACATAATTCACACAAATCCTTTCTTCCTCTAAAGAGAATGATCTATACAATGAAATATGTTGGTCCATGTGTTCAAATTATTCTTTGAGAAAATAAAGTATCAACAATTTGTCAAGATCATGGAACAGCTGACACTTCCAATTATCATAATTTGAAAACTTACTAAAAGAAATATTTACAAAATTAAGGTTACAGAGGAGGAAAAGTGCACAAGGTTATGCAGTCACCACAAACCAGTAAAGTTCAGAGGAAGAGAGATCTACCTGATCCCAGGCTCAAAACCCTGTCTCTACCAATTACTCATGCTCCACATTGGCCAAGGCTTCCAAGAGCTTCAAGGATTGGCCAGCCTGTCTCTGCAGCTCAGCAAAAGACAAGACATTGGACTTTGGATCTGGAGACGTCAATAGACTATTTCAGCAGACCCATTATTCAGTATACCCCAAAAGATCCAGTCACCATCTAGGCAAGCTCTGGAATCCAGAAACATGAGGCAGTTTTGGGGACCTGTTAGGAATTGGAATCTTTTGTCTTCTTGTTATTTTATTTCCCGATTAGCAAACAGAGTAACAGGTTCCCTTGTGGTGTTTTCATAGACACTTACTGTTCGACCCTCTTTCACCCACTTCCCCACATTTCCCAGGCTCCTCTCTCAGCATGGACCCTCCTGGTATTCTCCCTTTCATTTTCATATCACATGTATTCTACCCTTCCACCACTCTTCAGACCTCTTGGTCTTCTGCTTTTGCTGGGTCTTCATAGTCACTTGGAACTTGGATCAAAATCTATGAGACTAAATGAGTTTAAATCTCCCAGGACTCCATTCACATAAAAGTCCTTCTCTGGAAACTCCTTGAATAAGCATATTCTCAATTTTGAATTATGTTCAACCTTGGAAGTTTCGAAGTTAGGAATAAAATTCCTATTTTTATAAAGTTCATTTTTATTTATTACCAGGTGGAGTGGTGTGGATGTTCATATCACTGCTCCTGTATGGAGGTCAGAAGACAACTTTGAGAATGGATTCTTGCCTTCCACCCTGTTGTGGAGGAGGGTTTGTCATTGTTTATGTTTTATTGTGTGCTCCATGTTGCCTGGCCCACAGGCTTCTGGCCAATTCTCTTGTCTTTCCTTCCCATCTCTGCTTGTGGGGTGTTGGGATGATAGATTGTGCCATGACATCAGGCTCAGGCTTGAGTGGCAAGTGCTTTTATCTGCTGAGCCATCACTCTGGCCCTGGGTTAACATTTCTTAAGACAGTTCTATGTGTCTGGAACTTCAGGGATGAATATGACATGGTGGAGAGATTTTGGTTCTTAAGTAATTTATTATTTTTCTTTTAGTATTAGATGATTCTAATTCCTTCTGTCACATGCTATGGTGTTTTATGTAGTACTGTCCCAGCATGCTCACTTAAATAGTTGCCCCATACAGAATGGAAGCATTACTTTTTAAAGTGGATGATGTGAAGTGACTAAAAACAACAGACTTCAGTGTCTACAGATCATTCAAGAAAGTGGTAATACAGTTTGGCAAACATAGTCCCAATAGCTTACTCTATCTGAAGTTGATTTATTGTGGGTTTCTTCTTCATTTTCTTTTCTTCTCAATGTAATATAAAATACATTAACTCCCTAAAACCAGCTTTCTTCATCTGTAAAGTGAGACTGATATTGTTCTTCACTGGTTCTTTAAACCGACCTCCAAAGCAAGGGTCAAGATTCAGGGATTTCACAGCTGGTAAAGATAACCCATGGTGTCAAGTATTTGCATGGATTATGTCATACAGATTGGAGATTCACATCCACACTTTCCTACTAATGATCACTCCTTTTTCTCCTTCCCTCCAGCCCTAACTTTCTTTCATTATTTTATGCCATAAGGTGTAACATTATGTTTATAACAACTGTAAAAATGCTAAGGTTATTAGAGAGGGTACATGAGGAAGAAGGAACCATGGACAAACAAACAGACTAAAACAAGCAAAATCTCCAACAACAACAACAAAACAAAGAACTAAACAAAATCAACAACAAAACCAACTAAAACCCCCCAACCAAACCCTGTGATGTGTTTGAAAATTCTCTATACAAAAAGTGCAATGTAGCTGATTCACTGATCCTCAAGAGGGGCTCCAGAGTTCTTCACGAACCAATTAACAAAGTCCTTTCCCAGCATTCACACCAGCACTTTCAGGATGGAGGGAATATTACAGAACTCTATTCTGGCATGCCCCTCATCTTTTTCTCTCTCACTACTCAGTCTTAACAATACTTTTTTTATTATAAGTTTTTTTCCCTGATCTTGTCTCTTCTTATTTGAAGTTCAGAGTATCAATCAGGTGTAAGAATTGTGAATGCCGTGCAGTTGTACATCATTGAAGTATCCTTAATTTTATTCTTTTCTCTATGACATATTGTTCTTGCATATTTGTTTACATGTCCCCTTTCCTAGGATGCAAAATTCTATGAACACTGTATTGCTCATTGTGATATCTCTAGTGCTTGGAACAGAGTCTAGCATATAACAGAGCTCAAAAATGCCTCTTTTGGGTGAAAGTACATGTCAGAATACATACACCTTTATAAGGACTAATTTTTGAAGTTGTCACCTTAAACGATAAAAATCTGCCAAACTTGATGGTACAAACCACCCAATACTTAGGAAGGATTGTGGGTTTGAATCAGTATGAGCTACATAGTGAGTTTGTGGCCAGCTTGACCTGTATAGAAAGAACTTTATTATTTCAAAAACCCAAATAAAAAGAAAAGATATTTATCCCAACAATGGTAGCTTTGTTTGCCAAATACTTTGATTTTAGAATATCAAGTATCTAGCAACATTGAGATTTAATTGTGTAAGTCAGTTTCTGATTTTACGCATGTGTATCTAACTGAGGGATATGAAGAACTTGAAGACTGTTCAGTGATAGCCATTTGCCCTCACTCCTATCTCATTTCAATCTATGAAGAACCAACAAGGCGCTTAGTGAGAAGAGCTATAGAGTGGGAATCTAAAAAGGGATCCTATTTTGAGCCCTAATTTGTTTGATCTTGAGTCCATCATTTAGCTCCTATATTAGATATGAAACAAAGAAAAAGACGCTTGCCCCTTGGATATGCTATGATTTTCTTTGATCATCATAGAGAAAAGTCTCTTTGTAAAGATAGATTACAGTGTTTGCATTCTCAAGATTTTGACAAAGCTAGCTAGTCTCTTGCAAACTAGGTAATAGGCAGTGGACAGATGAAAGGAATTCTCTCCCCCCCCCCCCCCAGAGCCAGGAGTTATGGTGGCACATACCTTTAATCCTAGCACTTGGTAGGTAAGGAAGAGGTAAGTGAATTTCTGTAAAGTTAGAGGCCAGCCTGGTCTACATAGTGAGTTCCAGGATAGCCAGGGCTACATAGAGAAACCCTGTCTCAAAACAGAACAAAACACCTCTCTGAGCTGGTTTCACTTTGTCTACTAGAATCCACAGCTGTTTCAGGGCACAAGACAATACTGACTTAAAACTACCCATGGGTGTCTGGGCCTGTGGATGGGAGGAAGTCAACCATGAACCAGGAATCTTTTCACTAGGATAAGGATGAGAAAAGTTATGTCATGACTGAAATAGAATTCTTATTTACTGTGGGAGAGGCTAGACCTCAGTGTGTCATTCTTAGTATCTAATATATAGATTAATACTGATTAAGTCGGCACTGATTTCTAGTAACAAATAATACTCATCATGCAGTATAGAATGTTAGACAATCAGGCTTATGCAACAACTTTCACTGAGTTCAGTAAATTGAATAGTTATCAAAACTGACTGGTTATATTTTAATAGACTACTCTAATATATATTAGGCTAGTTATTTACTTTCTTGAACTCCAGTTTTCTCATCAAAAAGTGGCTTATATAGTACTTCTCAAATCTGCACACACATACACACACACACACAGACACACAGACACACACACACACACACACACACACACACACACACACAGAGGTCCAATAACTTTAAAAAAAATAAAAGGAATGAGAAACATTTTTTTTGTTTGTTTTTTTCGAGACAGGGTTTCTCTGAGTAGCTTTGCGCCTTTCCTGGAACTCACTCTGTAGCCCAGGCTGACCTCGAACTCACAGAGATCCACCTGGCTCTGCCTCCCGAGTGCTGGGATTAAATCCGGGCGCTTTTACATGCTAGAAATACTGGTAACTATCACTTAGTGAGTGACTTATTGTTTGTTAAGGTGTATGATGTCTGTCTTAAGTATTTTATACTCATTTTATTTACTCTCCTGAACACATATATAAAGTATGTACTATTATTTTCATCTTAAGCTTATAGGTGAAGAGAGAGACTGAGAGAGGTTTTGAACTCACATAAGATCACAAAGTTGTTAGTATCAGAATAAGATCAAAACCCAGGGAATGTGGCCAGAGATCACTCCATGAGGAAGTGGGCACATGCTGAAAACAATACAAAATAGTAGTTTATAAAAGATGATTAAAGATCTGATTCTGTCATTTTATTACACTGATGTTGTGGAATATTAGCTTAAGATGCGTTACATTCATTTATGCTGTGGAATGCTTGTTTAATGATGCAAAGATGTGTTGCATTTGTTTAATGCTGTGAAGCTGTGTTGCATTGCCTGCCTAAGACACCTGATTGGTCTAATAAAGAGCTGAATGGCCAATATTTAGGTAGGAAAAAGGATAGGTAGAGTTGCCAGGCAAAGAGAATAAATAGAAGAAGAGGGAGGAGCAAAAAGAGGAGAAGGCGAGGAGGACGACAGGGGCCAGCCACACAGCCACACAGCCAGCTATGGAGTAAGAAGAAAAAAGACATATAGAACACAGAAAGGTAAAAGCCCAGAGGCAAAATGTAGACAGGATAATTTAAGTTAAGAAAAGCTGGCTAGAAATAAGCCAAGCTAAGGCCAGGCATTCATAAGTAAGAATAAGACTCCAAGTATTTATTTGGGGAGCTAGATGGCAGGCCCCCAAAGAGTAAAAGTGTTAAAAAAACAAAACAAAACTACACACTGAGTCAGATTTCCTCTGAGTCTTGGTACCCAATGAGCAATAAGTAACTAAGGAAGACCCTGCCAATGTCCCACCCATGGTGGGCTGAGCAGTCAGCAATAGCCTCTGGCCATACCCATACTTCCTCCTAGCCCACTAAGAAGTCTGGTACTGGAATCTTTAGAGGGCATGGGATTCCAAAACATTATTTCAGCTCAGTTTAGCTGCCTCTTTCTAAGGGAAGCCTAAAATGCTTTTTTCCTCTGGAAAGGTCTTCTGACATTAACTATATTGCCTCCAAACAACTTAGTGGTAAATCATTTGTTTACAGTCCTAGCCAGGATATCACAATGATAGGGAAGAGTGTAAACTATATTCCCTATGACTGCTCTGAGGGGCAGATTCCAAAGGTCCATTCCTACTTCGACCCTAGCAACAACTTTCTACATAAAACCACTTTCAGATTCTGTGTGAAATTTCATAATATATAACACATATCCTGGTGTTGTTGCTTTTTTTTCTACTCTTTTGGGGGCCCATCACCTAGCTTCCAAATAAATACACAGAGACTTATTCTTACTTATGAATGCCTGGCCCTAACTTGGCTTGTTTTTAGCTAGGTTTTTTTTTTTTTTTAAGCTTAAATTATCCCATCTACCTTTTGCTTCTGGGCGTTTACCTTTTTCTACTCTATATGTTTTTCTTTACTTCTTACTCCATTGCTGGCTGGGTGGCAGGGTGGCTGGGTGGCTGTCTCCTGGCACCCTCCTCTCCTTCTTCTTTTCTTTCTCCTCCTCTCTCTTCTTCTCCTGTTTATTTTCTCTACCTGAAAGTCCCACCTATTTCTCTTTCCTGCCTAGGTATTGGCTGTTCAGCTCTTTATTAGACCATCAGGTGTTTTAGACAGGCAAAGTAACACAGCTTCACAGAGTTAAACAAATGCAACATAAAAGAACGCAGCACATCTTTGCATCATTAAACAAATATTCCACAGAACAAACAAATGTAACACACCTTAACTAATATTCTACAACATCCTGGTGAAATATACTAGTAGTCAAGTGTGTGGCATGGAGGCAGACTCTTTATTTAATTCATGAGAAGATAAACTTTAATCCCAAGGATAAATTTATTATGGCATCCTTTCAAGAGTTCTTTTTTTTTTTTTTTTTTGGTTTTTTGAGACAGGGTTTCTCTGTGTAGCTTTGCGCCTTTCCTGGAACTCACTTGGTAGCCCAGGCTGGCCTCGAACTCACAGAGATCCGCCTGCCTCTGCCTCCCGAGTGCTGGGATTAAAGGCGTGCGCCACCACCGCCTGGCTCAAGAGTTCTTTAAAGAGTCAAAGATGTAGTTAAGAAGACACTAGGATGGCATTTTGCAACTTTCATATCTTTATTGTATATCTTTTTCTTCAGATAGTAAATATAAAGAAAGAATCAAAGTGACTCAGTGTTTTTTTTTTTTAATTCCTTTAGAGAAAAGGGAACCTTTTCATAACTTGGTCTAAATGGAGAAACTCTGGCTCTTATTCCAGGAAAAGAACCATGCATGGAAAAACCCAGTGAAAAGGTCATTCTTAACTGAAAGTGAAAGAATAAAAAAAAATTTCGGAGTGTAAAGCGGAGGGTGGGGATGACAAACAGTATTCTCCTGCATACACAGGCATTTGATAACTTGTCTGATCTTTAAGAAAGTTAGGAAGCTGTGTGGCATTTCTCTTGGTAGAAATTATTTGGTAATCTGTGGAGAAAACAAACTGAATACCATGTAAGCATCCAACACTGCAGGGAGGGATCCTCTTGGTCTTTGGTCCTTTTATGGGAAACTTCTATTTTTGAAGGGAGCATGTTGCACGAAGCTTCCTTCTCCATGGATCTTAGTGTTGTTAACTGTGGCTTGAAGGATTTTAGCGCCATTTGCAATTGGGATTATTTCATATTCTGGGAGACATGGAAGACCTGGGGAAATGATTTGTATCTAGCTGAAAGACAATTTGTCACCTTAGAGTTGTATCAGTGTCAACAGAGGTACTTTTTTGGGTTCTTTTGTGACAAGGATAGGCCACGGAAGTTGATTTCTTGATGCAGTGATTTTGGTTCAAAATGTTCAGCTGGCCTTTGAGCCTTTTATTCATTACGTCTGCAGTGTTGCTGTGGCCAGAAGTTTGGAAGTTTGGAAACCCTGTTTCTTGGATTCCTTAATTGACAAGGCAGGGTTCTGCTGACATCATGGTGTTCTTACACTGGGGAGGTCGAAGTGGAGTAGAGCAGATTTTTGCGGGGGAGAAGGTTGTCTGGCGATGGTTATAAGACTGTGCTATACACGGGTGTTTATTTGGGGAATTGGCTTACATTAGAGAGGCCCAGAGATCCCATAACAGGCTGGGAAGATGGTGTAGCTAGTCTAAGTTTGAGGACTTCAGAATCAAGGAACTTCTCAATCTGAGGCTGAAAGTTCAGAAATCCAGGAGGCTTGCTAGTGCAGGTCTCAGAGTCCAAAGTCTGGAGACCCTGCACTTCTGACATCCCAGGCCAGCAGGATACCCTGGTTCCTTAAGAGAGAATGAGTGATTTGCTTTGCCTTGTTCCTTTGTTCCATTTGCAGCTCAGCTGGTTGGATAGTGCCCATGTACACTGGATGACAGTGGATTTTCCTTAGCCCTCAGATTCCATTGCCCAGTCCTTCTAGGAACATTTTCCCAGACGTGTTGCTAGAGTTTTCCTGCCTGGCCCACAGTCAGGACAAATCTTTTTCACCTGCCAGTCCCACAGCTGCTCAGACCCAACCAAGTAAACACAGAGACTTACATTGCTTACAAACTGTATGGCCGTGGCAGGCTTCTTGCTAACTGTCCTTATATCTTAAATTAATCCATTTCTATAAATCTATACCTTGCCACATGGCTCGTGGCTTACCGGCATCTTTACATGCTGCTTGTCCTGGCGGCAGCTGGCTGGCAGTGTCTCCCTCCGCCTTCCTGTTCTTTTAATTCTCTCTGTTAGTCCCGCCTATACTTCCTGCCTAGCCACTGGCCAATCAGTGTTTTATTAGCAACACATTTGCCACACAGAACATCCCACAGCACAGACGTACTTAGAAGTAATGCTTTACTGTCCATCTGGGTACCCATTAATCCAGTCAAGTTGACATGAAAATTAAAATGCTTACTATGGTTTCTAATTTCCTGTAGGAGTCCTAATGGACACAACAGATATTTTGCACATTGATGCTTTTCTAACAAAGAAAAATAAATCATTTTAAAGACTTATTTATATTTTAAATTATGTGTGTGTGTGTGTGTGTGTGTGTGTGTGTGTGCGCGTGCGCATGTGTCAATGCTCATGGGAGAGCAGGTGTCTAGGTGAATGGAGGTCAGAGGTTTCAGATCCCCCTGGAGCTGTGGACATGGTCTAATGATGAGATAAACTACCTTCATTCTCTGCCATGGCTTCACATTGCCAGTACAGGCCTGACAAGGGTGAGTGTTTCTTGCATTTCTGGGGCTTCATGGGAGTTTTTTCCCAGAGGGACACTGTACTGGGGAAGTTTCTCCTACCTATAGCCCCAGTCTCCGCAGATGATTCCAAGGACGTAGCCCTTCTAGAAAAATTGTCTACCTGAGACTATTGGCTTTGGTTTATGGAAGTTCCCTCTAGTTCCTACTCTTGACAGATAATGAGAGCCAGCCTGATTTATTGCAGGCTAAAAAGGGGAAGATCCACATTTTTCCCTAGAGGAAACAGCAGAGTGGGTAAAAGGAATGTGGTCCAGCTGAGCAATCTGAGCAGTTTATAGTTTCTGCATCCTAACCCCCAGGGAGGTCCTATGTAGGGAGAAAGGGAGAAAGGAGGTGGAGTACTAGACACTGATGTTAGTGTCGTTTATGTAAGTGTGGCTATCAGAGAGAAACACTTGCATAAGGGGAATCTTAATATTTCTTTTTAAGTAGATAAACTATGACCCCACAAAGTGTCATTTGTCATAGAGGAAGACTTTTCTAGGAGGTTGCAAACCAGAGTTCTGATTCCCATCTTACCTTAGAGGGAGTCATACATCCCTTATGGCTTTAATGGCCTCCTGTATAAAATACTTCTGCCAGAGGGGACTAAAGAACTGGCATCTAGTTGTGTGATATAAAAGTTTGGTTGTATATCTAAGCTCTGCATTTCATTTCCAGCTTTCTTACCTTACACTGAACACACACACACACACACACACACACACACACACACAGAGAGAGAGAGAGAGAGAGAGAGAGAGACAGAGAGAGAGGAGAGAGAGAGAGAGAGAGAGAGACAGAGAGACAGAGAGAGACAGAGAGAGAGAGATCAGAAACAGAGCATACATTTATTGTATTTGTCCTGATTTGGGTAATTCAAATGATAAATTCTGCTTCATTTTCCAAGTTACCCAAATGATATTCTGGCATTCCAGTTTCTTAAAATAAAAAGATTCTGTGAAATAAGAGGAAGGAAAAAGAAGAAGAAGAAAAAGAAGTAAAGAGAAGTGGAGGAGGAGGAAGAAGAAGAAAAAGAAAAAGAAGGAAAAGAAGAAGGAGGAAGAAAGAAAGGAAGGAAGGATGGAGGAAGAAAGGAAAAGTAGCATTGATTCAGGATCCTTTAATGAAGCCAGGAAGTTATTGTCAATCAGATTTGAGGCATGTTTTCCAGCCATGCCTGTCTACAGCTGAACCACTGACTGGGTTCCGGACATGGCCCCTTTCCCCGGATATGAATTGACCTTTGGATTGGGCCAAACCCACAGTTTCTGGAAACATTGTTAATTAACCTCTGTTAACCTTTAGTATGATGGACTCCTTCCCAAACTACCCAGAAACTAAAACACACATCATCTCTTTCTTACAAGACTGCTCAGTGTTTGCTAGCACACATCATAATTCATGACTAATATGTGATGTGGTTTCCAAACCCCGGGAAGTTTAAAACTGTAAATACAGTTACCATGTTGTAAAACCTTGGAGCATATCTTTAAGATTGCTTAAACTTACATTTTCCTGGATTATAGTCTTAATTGACCTCTATCAAAGGTGTGTGTGTGTGTGTGTGTGTGTGTGTGTGTGTGTGTGTGTGTTGATAATCATAAGCTTATGTATTGGAAGGAATACATTGTCATCTTCTCTGGATCAGGCCATAGAGGAAACAGCTCTCTTATTTTTCTAGCCTTGGATATTAAACACAGTGACTGCAGAGAGGGAGGAGTTAGGAGGTTTTGTGCTTGATTGGCAGTTAGTTCTACTACCATCAATTCTTCCTTCCTTCCTCAAGCACTGCAGAGGACTTCCGTTTCATACCTAACTGTCAAGGGCATTGATGAGGCCCAGAGAAGGCCTAGAGATTCTGAGTCACTACATTTTAACTTAGGCTGAAGTTTATAAATTACATACTTAATAGGCCTTAGTAAAACCACCAATAGGCTTCCAGACCACAATTTAAAATCTTGTACTCCAAAGTACAATTTAAATTTTACTAGAAGAGTCCTTCCTCGTATTCTTTTATTCTATGCTTTAAATTGCATCATAGAAACATTTATACTTTGGAAAACTGAAAGAAAATTTTATAATGTTGTAAAATTACTTCTAGGTTTTTTTTTTTTATATATAAAGCACCTTTTCGCCTTCCCTTCCCTTCCCTTCCGTCTTTTCTCTCCCTCCCTCCCTCCCTCCCTCCTTCCCTCCCCCTTCCCTTCCTTTCCTTTCCTTTTCTTTTCCTTCCTTCTTTCTTTCCTTCCTTCTCTAGGCTCTGCTTCCCATCTGATTGTAGGAATGCTGGGATTATAGAAACATGCTAGCTAACATGTCAGGGTCTTCACAGTTGTGAGGTAAATGATTTACCTTAATGTTTAACGTTCTATAAGTGAAAGAACTGAATTAGTGTGTGAGTTCTCTCTGGACACAATTTTATAATGATAATGGAGGGGTTGGGCAAATATACAAAAGCATGATTTACTGCCCAAATATGATAATGAAGGAAGATCTGAAAAATAAAACCTGGAAAGAATAGAGATGGATATCCAGATACAATTGGTTTTTAAGTTAGGAGACGAGATTGACATGGAAAGTGGATATTAATGGGAACTGCGGTTAGGTGGACAAGCCATGGAGTCTGGGTTAGAGAGACAAGAAGTGTTTTGGACTTAAAACTGGCTGGTTTGCGAAGCCCTGTGGTATTATTTTAATTGTCCCAACCAAATGGCATAGAGATCCATAGACTAAATACTAGGAGCTGTATTGGGAAGTGGGGCATAATTATAGCAAGCAATTGTACCAAGCAGGTTATGGAATCAGCAGGGGCATGAATTCTTTCAGGACCTGTGAAGAATGGAGTCTACTGCGCTAAAAGACTATAGCCAATAGATTCATCAATTCCTGTGGCATAGTAGCTCAAACCAGACATAGAGAAAAGTAAATAAATTGTACAACTTCGTCATGTTACTTGGAACTTTTTCAGAAATTTCATTGTAATACTGCCTATGTTAATTAAAATAGAGTAATTCAGAAAACTAAAGAATTTGAAATAAGAGATTATAAGCTGTTGGGTGATGTTTCATTGACCACAATAATCTAGTAAGAATTTTTTTTAATACTATTTCTTTAAGAGACACAAGCTACAAATATTGTACTTATTTTGATAAAGTATAATAATCTCTGGTCCATACTAAATTCTTTGGAAAAAAATCTAATTGGGTTTTTGAAAAAAAAATCAGTGTATTTTTTTTAACATACTAGAAACATATTAACTCATATTGAATTTGTACTTTGAGCACAAGGGGGTTCTTATTGATAGTTTTTAGTTCCTGGAGAGGCAAAGTTTTCATGGGAGATATGTAGTCATACTTTGGGGTAGGATATCTATAATCCATTCAATGGATATTTGTTGAAATTATCATGTACCATAAGCTGTGTTGAATCTTGAGGCTGACAAAATGGCTAAGCTAAAATTCTCCATGAAACTATCAGATATTCTTTGAGTTTTAGACCAGTCAGCACACAGTCACTGGCAATGCTCATATTCAGGAATAGTTATGAAGATGGAAAAATATGATTATGGACTATAACATAAAAAAGGCTCAAAGCCTAGGTTGTTGAGTTCTATTAAGTGTATGTGTTTATAGTCATGGTTGTACCCAGCCATTGTCAGAAACTAATGCATTAATTTACCTGTGAATATAGAACATTTATTATGAATTTCTATCATTGGTTTATTTCTCATTCCCCTCTTCTTATTTTTCTTACCTACAAAGTTACCTGTCATCTGATCCACCAACACACCTCAGCACAGTGATGTTCTGCTGACCAGTGAGGCTGGAACAATCTCTCCAGGTGCTGACCCATGGGAACATCATGGGAATCACACTTATAATTCAAACTTTTCTATACTGTTTTCAGAGAGTATAAGAAAACCAGTGTAACTAATTGAAATAGTACAGTTTGTTTAATGCACCACATCCCAAATAGTATTATTTCAACAGATCATCAGTGAAAAATGTATGTATTTTACACCCCCACACTGGCACCAAGTCTTTGAAATATAATGTGTGTTTTTCACTTACATCAGACCTCAGTTTGGAGGAGAAGTATTTTGGTGCTGAGAAGCCACTGGAACCTAGTTGCTCCCACACTGGTCAGAAACAACCCAGAACATCCTTTCTATTTTCCCCATTTCAGCCAAGCAGTAAGACTGCCCAACAAATGGCTGGCCATCCATCTTAGCATCATTTCCTTTGTGGTTTGCTCCTAGAAGAATAAATGCTTGTTATAACACTAACTTGCCTTCTGCATTTACTCCTATTTCACAAAACCGTCAAAACTTAACTCAAATGGTTCAAGATCTCAGCACGCTTCTTCAGGACACCATCATTGGCTTTTGTTCTCTGCTTTCCTTTTTCCCAAGATTGGTCATTGGCCGACCAGTTTCTCTTCACATGTGGATTTGACACTCAGTTGTATCATTATCTGTTGGAATTCACCTCTTCAATTAGAACCCTCTAATTGTTTTATGGCCTCTTCCCAGACAAGTGATGTCGAAATGAGTGTTCACTGATTAGCTGATCAAGATTTGGTTTGCTAATATTTATAGAAGCACCTACAAAAGTTGATTGAAGCACGTTTATTATTCTATATAATTTCAACAGTTTTTAAAATTGATCTAAGATATTAATTGAACCTTTATGAGGGGTCATATTGTACTCATCAATAGGCATCTTTCAACATTGGTGAGTGCTTTTCTTTGAATTTGGAATTTATAACACTGTGTTACTTAATTCTTGTCCATTTAGAATTCTACCATTGGGGAAAAAAAACCACTAGCAAACATCAAGTGTCCACACTTTGGCTTTTTCAAATGCAGAAACTGAAGTTCAGTGAGGTTAAGTGATTTATAGAAAGGCTGTTGAGCTCACTAGTGATGGAGTTAGAGTAGAAACAGGGCCTAAATCTTCTGCAGTACTCTGCATTTCCTTCGAATTGCTATCACTGGAACAATTACCTAAGTGTATAAACTGCTGAACCATATGTTTGTGCCTCAAATGGCTTTTACGTCAAACTACGTTAACCCTGTTTCATTGTGGGGCCAATTTTCCACTTGAACATTTTCTTGTATTAAGCACGATTTTTTTTCTTTACTGTGGCAGAGTTTCAAAGTTGCTGAACTTTTCATATGATACTTTTAACTCACGGGTAAGAGGTTTTCAGAAGGAGGACAATGTGTACCCCAAGTTAATTACATATTTTGATTTTTCCATAACTTTCTGGATTCTGACTCATCATTCAATTTAAGTTGAGGCCTGTCTGTCAGCACTTGAAAGTCTGAAAAGAAACTTGATGCATGCTGCTTCCAAAGATACATTTAGGCTGGCAAAGATCTAGTTTCACAAATTGTTTCATCTCAAGAAGTGAAGGAACAGAGTTGGTGAGGTTGATAGCTATGTTGTATATACAATATTGCTTAATACCAGAGTTTAAATATACAACAATAACATTTCTTAAGCAGAAAATATATTTAATTTTTTTCTGTTTTAGTATTTTCTAGAAGTATCTCCTTCAAATAGGATGTGATCTTTAAAACTGTCAGTGTAGTAGAATATAATTTGTGTAAAATTTTCATTAAATTACTATTTTATTATTCAGCTTTTGAGATTATAATATTCTTTTGAAATTTCTTCTATCCATTTCCTTCCTCCAAATCCTCCCAAATAACCCTTCCCACTCTTCTTCCAAATTCATGGTCTCCTCTTTCTCTAGTTGTTATTGCATGTATATGTGTGTGTATATATATGTGTGTGTATATATATGTATATATATATATATATATTCCTAAATAAAACCTGTTCAGTCCCTCTAATGTTGCTTGTCTGTATGTTTTCAGGACTGACTATTTGGTACTGTACAACCAATTGATGTGCTCTTCCCTGAGGAAGACCAACTCCCGCTCCCAGCTTTCCTCAGTTGCTTGATAGTTCTTTGTGTAGCATTGAGACCTCATGTGCTTTTCTCTGTCTAGTTTGGCATGTCCATTGGTACCTAAATTATTTAAAGTTATAGATTGATAAGGTATAGTGTTTATATGATTGCATAGCTCAGGCTAACCCTTATTGGATTAGCATTTTTAATAAGTCTAATTATCTTCACTTATATAAAAGTTTTAGAACTTCTAATTTGTAGGAAGAGAAGAGTTTAAGTTGAAAAACGTTTCAGTCTCTCTAGTGTTTTTCCCTGCCAGCTTTATTTTCTATGTTGTGTTAAAAGAGGGAAAATAAGTTGTCATGTAGTCCATTAAATTGATAAATATGACCAGATAGCCTGAAGATTCTAGCTGAACCACTCTCTCAATTAAATGGATGCAATCACTTAGCTTACCTGACTAGCCATCAATTAAATAACCAAGTTATGTTCTGATTAGCTACGTAAATAAGGGTCTGCATATATCAGCCAAAAGTACAAGTGAGCAGAGCAGAGCTCCATAGCAGGGCGTGAGACCTCTGTTCCGAAGGCTCCATTGTAATGGTCACGTTTCTCTGTTCCATTTGAAGCCACCTTGCCTGGATTGTAAGCTGGTGATTAGGCCCCAAATCTTCCTCATTTGGTGTCTCCAGATTCCAGGACTATGCATTTTAATTGGTAGCTGTCACCTACTCTGCACTGAGAAATGAAAAGATATGACACCAAGATATGCTCCAGGAAACATGATACAATGGCCAAATGACTGAGTTTTCAAATTTAGGAAGTGTGTCAAATCAAAACAAGTCTTGAGACCATTCAAAGAAGGACATATAGGTGGATTTCAATGTAAGCTCATTACTTAAGTAAATTATATAGAAAATATGCTGAATATATTTGTGATTCTTTTGCATAAACTATTGCATAAGCATTTCCCAATACTATTAAAACCTCAAAGAAGCATTAATTTTTACAAATTAATTTTTGTGTAATTAATTAATTTTACACAGTATTAATTGAATAAATTCATCTATTTAGTATTGTTTCTCTTAATTTTTTCCCTACTTTTTAAAATTCCTTTTAACAATTTTTTGTTACTTGTGTACTCATTCCACAGCATTTAGGAAACACAAATATTTATTCAGTTATATGTCCTTAAAATCCATCTGCCGAAATGCAATCCTCACCAAAACTCCAGGATCGTTCCTAACAGAAACAGGGGGAAAATCTTAAAATTCACAGGGAAGCACAAGCTATCCTGGACAGTCAAAGCAATCTTGAGCAAAATGAAAAATCCTGGAGTTTCCATCCAACTTCAAGTCATACTACAGAACCCTAGTAAAAAAAAAAAAAACAGCGTGGTACTGGCATGAAAACAGACACACAGATGAACAGAACAGGGTAAAGGACCCAGCTGTAAACCCACATAGCTCTAGACAACTGTAATTTGACAAAGGTGCCATAAATAAGTATTAGAAAAAGGACAGCGTCTTCCACAAAGGTGCAAGGAAAACTGTATATTCACAAGTAGAAGAGTGAAGATAGATCTCTATCTTCCACCCTGCCTTCTTTTCTTTATTATTTTTTATTTAAAAAATATTTTTTTTACTAATTTTTGAGGTATTTCCACAGTGTATTTTTATCATTTTCATCCCCTCCAACTCCTCCCAGAACCGCTCCCCATTAAATACTTATTAAGTTTTGCCTCCTCATTTTTCTTCACCTGTTGAGTTCAGTATGTGCTCCCTACATAATCTTGAGTATCTGGACACTCACTGGATCAAGGGGTGTGTATGGGGGGGGGGGCTACCCATTTCTTTGTGTCAGATCTGCTTTTACATTTTCTCCAGGGTACTCTTGAGGAGGGAGGAGTGAGAAATATTTAGATAGAAAGATAGAGGGGAGAGAAACAGAAACACAGGATAGCCTCGGGAGGGCCTGGAACATTATCCACTGGCCCTTTCTGTCTCTTCTAAAGGGCTTTATATAGGAATGCAAAGGGATGGAGCAAAGGACTTCCCCCTAGCACAGCCAAGTGCAAACCCTTTCCAATCACCTGGTAACCACACACATGGTCAAGTAATCCTCTAATGCAGTCCTGCTGGGTAAAGCAAGCTCAGATCTCACTAGGAAACCTTTGTGGACTTCTACATCAAGGTCAAACTTACTAGAGTTGCATTGGGCTGGGGATGCAAAACAAAACAGTAATAATAAACAACAACAACAATAACAACCTTGTATTGAATGTCTTTTCACACAAAGTTCTTGTCTTATATTTTGAAGCTATTTAAGTATGAGGTCCCACCCAGCCTTGATGGCTATAAATTACAACAATGACCAGCATAGTATGGTATAATAGTGACACTCATATATTGATGGTAACCAGTAGCTCTTTAATTGGACCTAAGGCCCACTCAACAAGAAGGAAATCATGTCTGTTACTGGAAGTCTAGACAACTACCTGGGGCTAGGAAAGTAATGGATCTTAGGGGAGTACCTACGACCACCACTTCACTTAACCAGCATAAATCCCTAACAAAATTCTAAATATTTGACCTTATACCCAGATATAAGTTTATTCCTCATCTATCATCAAAGAAAATTCTCTTTTAAATAGACAGAGACCATTACAAAAACCCATAACCAGTCAAAATGTAGTTGTAGAGCCTAGTCCCAACTGATACATCTACAACACAACTCCTAGATGTAAGGCTCAGGGAACACAGTAGAAGAGAGGCAGAAATGTTGTAAGAACCCGAGCAACAGGAAGTCTGCTTGTGAGATTATGTCTATTGGCAATGACAGGGAGCCCAAACCCACGAAGTCTCAATAGCATGGCCACCTAAATAAGGCCTGAACAAGGACAACATCTGTAGACAGGCTAACATGGAAGGAGGAAATCTCATGGGGCCCCAACCCTAGACAAAGAACTACAGGTACCTAAGGGATGATGAAAGTGAGAGAAATGGCCATTTCCAGGGGTGAGCCCCCAAAGTAGGTATATAACACCAACTGGTCAACCCTGAAATCAAATCATACATACATACATACAAGTAACATTATATGGACTGAGTAAGTTGAATTTATATGTTTAAGAAAACACACACACACACACACACACACACACACACACACACACACAC
>CABHPP010116602.1:44945-57174 GCA_902168425.1 Peromyscus attwateri | reverse complement strand
ATATATATATTCTTCTTAAAACCAACATACTCTTCTAGACACTAGGGACCATACATGTGTGAATCCCAAAGGAAGCACATCCCTAGCTAAAAGAGAGATCAGAAACCCCCCAAAAAATGGAAAATTGGCTAGAGGACTGAATCCATGTCCTCTCACCTCATAGCAGCATAATTCTGACTCACATATTGGCCCAGGACCTTCCACTGTCATCTTGACCCCAGGGTCAAAGGTGACCTATCAGGTGACTAAACCTACCAAAGGTGTGCTGACACTCTGAGTCAACGCCACAAACAAATATTTAGAGACCATGGGGCATAGAATAAGTTGGGAAAGAGTCATAAATGAAACAATAACATGTTTTATATTGGGTGTTTGGAGCCATAAAAAAGCTTCAAACCTGAGAGAAGTTGGGCCCATGGGGGACAAAGGGAAAAGTTCACACAGGTTTGTACGTCTCTCAGGGGTCCATTTTTTTTTTTTTCGAGACAGGGTTTCTCTGTGTAGTTTTGCGCCTTTCCTGGAGCTCACTTGGTAGGCCAGGCTGGCCTCGAACTCACAGAGATCCGCCTGCCTCTGCCTCCCGAGTGCTGGGATTAAAGGCGTGCGCCACCAACGCCCGGCAAGGGGTCCAGTTCTTTAAGACAGAATCCAAGGGGAGAGGTAACCAACCAACGAAACCCATTGGTCATCTTGTCTATGGGCCCGAGCCTATGCTAGGTGTTCAAGCGATGAAGCAATAGGTTGTATGGGATCCTGACTTGAGAATGAGAAAAGTGAGAGCTGCAGACCATCTTCCACAGACTGGGCCATGGCTCTGCTGTGAGCTGTCTCAACCAATATCTGATGAAATGACATGTAAAAGTCTCTGATCTAGGAACAAGGAAGACATCCACAGAAGAGACATCTCATTCCAACAGATTAGGATTGCCAGGCAACCATCATTATCTCACCATAACAATTTCTCCCAATTATTCAGTCTTGCACCCACTCTACCAGTTGCCCCACAGGATATATTTATTTCCTTTTGTGGATCAGCTGCTACAGGGGAACTAGCACCAGTCTTAACCAAGTACTAGGCCCACAACTGGCTTCAAGCCTGACAGAAGATAATGCTGGAGTAGACACAGGAAAAAAGCTTCCCAAAGTGTATGCTGTTCTGAGACTTCCAGTTTCAAAGTCAGAGAGCAGAGTCAATGGAAAGAGGACAGCTGTTGCCTAAAACATTTGCTCATCTTTATGACCCCAAAATTGTGCCATCAGGTACCCTGGACATGGGTTCAAGTGTAAACTGCCAGACACCTTCCACAGCTTGGATGGGAGCATCCCCAGCCAACATCTGATGAAACAACAACTTGCACGGGATCCTGATGAGGATGAGAAAAATACATAAAGAAGAAACACTGCACCCCAGTTGCTGCCTGGTCCCTGGTCCTAGAGATGGGCATGAACACACAACTGTCTATTTGGTTTTGTTGGACAACCAGTATGATCTTGTTGTTTATCACGTATCTCCAAACTCCACACTATTAAACTATCCCCAACATGCCATGGCCCTTTGATCCACCTGGAATATTGCAGAGTTTTGTATCCCTAAAGGGATTCCACTAGAGAATAACAGTCATTCAGTGAATGTGAACTTAGGGCTGTCCTTCCATATCTGCCACACATGTCGTGTGCTAGCTCATGACTTCTGGACTCCCTGAGGCATTGCTCCCTCTCCAAGGAAAACACAGTGAATGCATACCCTCTGCCCTGTTAATCATCCCCCTCCTAACTTCAGACTATGCCTTGTGCCAATATTAATCCTGAACTATACACACTTCCACTTGAGATGAAAAAGCACCTGAGCAAAGACTGCCTCCTTGATGCTACAGAGGAGAGATGGGGGGATTTTTAACCTTAGCCATGACTGTTTTCTTGGATTCTTAAGCAAAGTGTTAACAGAAGTATCTACCTTCAAGTGCAGAACCTATGAATGGGTCAGCTACTGCAGGGAGTTGCTTTGCTAGTGGAGCCAAAAGCAGGGAAACCTGGCCTCATGGAACTGGTGCTTCATCTCAAGGCAACCATCCATTTGGGAATGCCTGTTGCTGCTTATTCGCAGATTCACCCTACGGAAATACATTGCTTTGTGTTACTTGCTGCTGCACACCCACTAGCTACATATACTCCTATGCACCAACTACATACCACCCTTGCAATGCTTCCTAACACTCCGGGGAATTTAGTTGTCCCACACAACTCTTCCCTGATAGGTATGTGGTTCCGGAACTCCACTTGAAACATTCAGTAAATTAAAAATGAAACAAAAGGCTCACAAAGAATAAAGAAGGGGCAGAGAGGATAAAGAGAAGGAAGGAGAATGAGGAGAGGTGTGGCTGGTGTTTTCCTGCCTGGCCCACGGTCAGGATAAATCTTTCACCTGCCAGTCCCACAGCTGCTCAGACCCAACCAAGTAAACACAGAGACTTATATTGCTTACAAACTGTATGGCCGTGGCAGGCTTCTTGCTAACTGTTCTTATATCTTAAATTAATCCATTTCTATAAATCTATGCCTTGCCACATGGCTCGTGGCTTACCGGCATCTTTACATGCTGCTTGTCCTGGTGGCGGCTGGCAGGCTGTGACTCCTTCTGCCTTCCTGCTCTTTTAATTCTCTCTGTTAGTCCCGCCTATACTTCCTGCCTAGCCACTGGCCAATCAGTGTTTTATTAGCAACACATTTGCCATACAGAACATCCCACAGCAGAGAGGAATGTTTCAAATAGGAAGGAAGAGGAGAGAGGGAGGGAAGGAAGGAAGGAAGAAAAAAAGGAAGGAGGGAGGGAGGAAGGGAGGATGGGAAGATAAAAGAACTATGGGTGGAAATTATGTATATCCCAAGACAGTGTTCAAAAACCAGGGCAAGACATGGCTCATAAAAAGGAGCTAGAGTACTGATGGGAATTCAGAAAAGAGCTAGTCACTGGGGCTTGAGTATTCACTTGGCCACACTTGTGCTTTTTTGCTAAGCAGGCAGGAAGGAAGTAAATATATATTTAGTCCTGGCAGACTCCTAGCATCTGATCATCTAGAATCCATCCCTGACAGAAATGGTTGCCTTAGGCCCTGGGAGGCCATGATTTCTGTCTAACAGGCCAAGAGCTTTGGAGCCCTGTCTGCCTTACATGTAAATGTATTCACAGGTAAAGGCCATCATGGGTCATTTGTTCCCTGGCTGCCCCAGGCATCCCACACTGCAGGAGTTCAGTGTCCTGTCCTGTAGGGACCAAGCTCATCTTTCAAGCCCTGGTTTAAAAAACAAAAGAAGAATAAAATATTTTGGAAACAGCAAGACAATTTCACCTCAGGGTACTATTGCACCAAGAATATCAAGCCACCACCGCCCCAAGAACATTCCCTGTGCCCTCTGCTGAGCAAAACGCCCAAATCAGTTGACTGCCACCAGACTCAGTGAACCACTACCATGGTCAATTCTGACAAGAATAAACTTCATGACCTAAGTCAGGGTCTCTGGCCTGAGGAATCAATGAACCCAAAGGGGCCTCATTTGCACTACACTGAGACAAATCAGTAGAAGGAATGAAGTACCTTAGGCACTGGGAACAGACATAAAAGAATACTATATGGACCACTTTCCTAGCAAGAAGAGAGGTCAAAATCCTAAGAAACAAAATCATAGGCACTAGGCCCAGGGGTAAGCCCAGGTCCCCTCACTATGCAATATCAACATTGTGACTTGGATATTGATACTGGACCCTTGGCTGTCATTTTGATTCTTGTGTCAAGGAACAAGCACAGAGAGGTCAGGAGTGCCAAGTGTGTGCATACACCGTGAAGCCATGCCACATTCAAACTTCAAGAGACTATAGGGAATAGAAGAAGGTGGGCAGCTGCATGGGGCAAATCAGCACTCACCTCAACTGGGATGTCAGCCCAGAAATGGCTTCAAACCTGGCAGAATATGGATCCAGGTTTTAAAAATGGAAAATCACACAAAGATGTGTGTACCACTGAGAGCTCCAGTTTCTCAGGCCAGAAGCCAGAGTCAAGAGGACTGGATAATCACTGTCATAGCACTTTAAACATTTTATCCACAGAACCCACCTTTTGCCATCAGGAACCTAGGCCTTGGGTGGGTTTAAGTGCAAGCAGTCGACCATTTTACACACCTTGGACCATGGTTCTGCTGGAAATATCCTAGCCATCACATTCTGAAGCAACAGAATATACAAAACACTGATATGGGGACAAGAAAATATACAAAGAAGCACTATATCCAAGCTTCTACCTGCATGCCCAGCCAAGGGCATAGGAATTTTCTTCTAACCATCTCCCTGGAATGCCAGACAACCATTATAATATCACAGTCTGTCACAGTCTCTCCCATTAGCCAGCTTGACAAACCCACCCCACCCAGCTATAGCCACTCAGGATATTTTGGTAGCCTTTCTCCAAAGAATCCCACATCTCTCTGGAGCTTGTGATTTTCTTTTTCCTCTGCAGCTACCTAGATACCCCATGACTAAAGCACAGCATACAGTCAAGGGAAGGCAATCTGATGCCATTATATTAGATTGATGGGCACCTAGACACATTCCAGAGACCCTAGTATTCATACCTTATCCTGGAAGGGCAGTACCACAACAGCAGCCCTGTCTTTCTTAGTAGATCCACACCACAGTTTTGACATCCTCAAAGGAAACCCACAATTTGCTTTCATTACAATTTCTCTCATGGAGCTGAATCCCGTGGGCAAGGGGAAAAAATTAATGTAGTTGATTGGTGACTAAAAGGTTTCTCACTAGGATATGTGCATGCACACACACACACACACACACACACACACACACACACACACACAAGCTTTCCTTTCCCACTCTCCCTCTCTACCTAGCATAGCTCAGGAGCCTATTTGATGCTGGCAAATGAGCTGCATTTTAGCTAGATTACTCTGAGTTCTAAACAGTACCAACCATGGACATCAAGGGACTGAACAGCTGCAGTCCATACATATTCGGGCTACTTTTTAATGTCCCCTTAACACAAACTAGAGTCACTTGGGAAGGGGGAATCTCAACTGAGAAAATGCTCCCATGAGAATGGCCTGTGATGTGGGAGGACCCAGCATACTAGACTAGTGGTCCTGGCATTACAACAAAGCAGGCTGAGAAATCAATTAGGAACAAACCAGTAAGCAGCATTCTTCCAAGGATTCTGCTTCAGGTTCAGACACCAAGTTCCTATCCTCCTTGATTCCCTGCCATAACTTCCTTTGATGGTGAACTGTGATATGGAACTGTAAGCTAAAAGCTAAAACAAACCTTTCTCTCCAAGTTTCAGTTTGTTTGCTTGCTTTGTTATATTTTGCCATGGTGTTTTATCAATGCAGTAGAAAACCTAAGGTAGAAGTTGGTACCAGTTAATGGGGCATTGCTCTGACAATCTTGACCAGGTCTTCAGGGAGATTGTAAAAGGAATTTAAAATTTTGGATGTGAGAAGCCGTTGAGTATTCAGAGCTCAATGAGTGTGACTGCTTTTCAGGACAGATGACAAGGGTTGATCCTACAAAAAACAATGGTGCCTTTGGAAGAGTGCCCATCACCCAAGCCTTCCACTCAGACTCAACCTGAGGAAAACCACTGACTTCTGCTACTTCCTGCTGTATAATCACTAGCTACATCTATATGGGATGCTCCAGCCTCACAGCACTCTTGCAGGGCTTCCCAACAGCCTTGGATTGAGCTACAGATGTGGTTCTCTTATAAAATCCTGATCACAGGTAGGGGGCCCTGTTCTCCACCTCCAGTTCTTTGAAAGAAGAGAAAAAGTAACAAAGAAGGACAAAAAGATTGTCAAAATGATCAAAGTAGATGTAGGAAGTCAAAGAAAAGGAAAGAGGATGGTAAAAGGGGTGGGAGGCAGGTGAGAGGGAGGGAAGAAAGGATTGGATGGAAAGTCTGTGTGCCCCCAACTCTCTAGGTAGGGAAAAGGGTAGTGTTTGGCTCTATTAAATGAGTTGTGGGTGGGGATTGTAACCCAGAACACAGCTAGAGAACTTAAGGGGGCCTCTGTGTACTGGAGCATTCTCCTGCTCTCTATTAGGAAAACAGAAAGGTAGCCCAGACAAGTTCACCACATCTCTGAGCCCCATCTGCAGTCTTCTGAGAAGCTGCACTCTATAAATCTTAGCTAAGCTAAGAGCCTCCGCAGTTTTTAACAGGCCAAAAGATCTAGGGCCATGCCTGACTTGGGAGCTTGTGCTGGTTGTAGACACCATGGGTCAAATGGAAACTGGCTCTCCCAAAGCCTCCCAAATCTACAAGAGACAACTGACCTGTCCCTTGGTACATAGAGTTTCCTACTCATAGTCAAGTCCAACTAAGACAAACATGGGGAAGTATTAGGTACATTAGTAAGATGATTCCACTTCAGGCCAAGACTGCACCAAGATCCCAAACTATATTTGCCCTGGGCTCACTGCTTGGGCCTTCTGATGAACAAAACATTCCATTTGCTTGAAATCAGACTCTGGATGGCAACCCACTATCTTGGCCACTTTACACCAGATATGAGCTTCCCAGCCTGAGTAATGGGATCTGGCATGGTGTTCAAATACCCCACATGGTACTAATTTCCACTGGATTTAGAAACTCCACTAGGGGGAATGGTTGCCCCATTAAGGTAGTGGGACCCTACATACATACATGCATGCATGCATGCATACATACAGACAGACAGATAGACATATAGACATACATCAACATTCTGACTTTGGTATATGAACGTGAATTTCAGGTGTCATCTTGATCCCAGAGTCAAGGGTTAGCCAGCCACATGGTGGCCAGGCCTGACAAGGATGTGGTAACACAGTGCAACCATGTCACAATGAATCTTCTAGAGACAACAGGGCATAGGAGAAGGTTAGCAATGGCTACAAGGGAAAAGTCACCCTCCTCAAATGGATTCTTGGCCTTGAAATGGCTTCAAACTAGTAGAAGGTATGTACACCTGTGAGAGATCCAGTTTCTCAGACCAGATCCCAGAGTTTGAGTGGAACGAGCAGACACCACAGAAATACTTTTGTCATCATTCCCATAGACCCCAGCTTGTGTTATCTCAGACACTGGCAGGTGGGCTGATTGTAAGCTTCTGGCCACCTTTCACACCAAAGGCTATGGCTGCAAGGTTTCCCCAACAAACATCTGCTGAAAGAAGAAGTTGTACAGGACTCTGACCTGAAGATGAGAAAAAAAAAAAAAGAAGAAGAAGAGATACTACATCCCAGCAGCAACCTTCATGCTTGACCATGGGAATGGGCTCTAAATTGCACCAACAATAAAATACCCTTGCCTCGTGTACACCTCCTGGGCCTCTGCTGAGCAAAATACCCCAGCTAGTTGCTTTCTATCAGATCCTCAGTTGACAACACACTGTCTTGGCCACTTCTGGCCAGAGATTGGCCTCCCAGCCAGAGTCAGGGGATCTGGAATGGGAGACAAATTCCCTCAGTGTTCCTATCTTCTTGAGATGAAGACATTCTGCCAGCACCAATGGTGCCCCCTCCAGGTACCAGGACAATACAACAGGATCACTAAAGGTATCACATCTTTAGCTGGAAGAGAGGTCACTGTCACAGTCTATCCTATCTATCAGAATGAGAAGGAAGCCTAGGAAAGTTTCCCCACTTCACTAAGCCCCAGTTGAAGATTCCTGGGCACTGAACATCTCATATCTCTGACAGACATGGCCAACTCAGAACCTGGGAGCTTGTACTGCCTGTTTCTACCTGGCAAGCTCTCTGGAGTGCTGCCTGCCTCATGAGCTTGCACTGGTCCATGTCACCATGGTCACCCAGACCATGACTTTCCTCAGGGCTACCAAGGCAACAGGAAGCCCCTGTCCTGTTCTGCAGTTACCAGAGTCTCCACTCCCAAGCACTGCCAGAAAATCACCAGAAATTAGTGGAAGCAGCAACAAGAAAATTCTGCTTCAGGGAAGTCCTGCCCTTAGGAATACCAAGCTTCTCTTGCCTAAGGTCTACTCGCTGTGCTCTCTACTAAGGAAAACACCCCATTCAGTTACTTGCCACTAGACTCTTAGGAGACAATCCACTCAAAGATGGGCCTCTGCCTTAAGTCATGTGATTCAGCATTGCTGTGGGATGGTCTGTATGTCAAATGTGTTGCTCTGATTGGTCAATAAATAAAACACTGATTGGCCAGTAGCCAGGCAGGAAGTATAGGTGGGACTAACAGAGAAGAGAATTGAGATAACAGGAAGGCAGAGGGAGACACTACCAGCCGCCGCCATGACAAGTAGCATGTGAAGATGCCGGTAAGCCACAAGCCACGTGGCAAGGTATAGATTTATAGAAATGGATTAATTTAAGATATAAGAACAGTTAGCAAGAAGCCTGCCATGGCCATACAGTTTGTAAGCAATATAAGTCTCTGTGTTTACTTGATTGGGTCTGAGCAGCTGTGGGACTGGTGGGTGACAGAGATTTGTCCTGACTGTGGGCCAGGCAGGAAAACTCTAGCTACACAGCACTGGGGTCAAAGACACTACAGGGAATTTACTTCTATTAGACAGAGACATTCCACTAGCAGGAAATGTGCTTCCTCAAGCTATTAGAACCATATGTACAAGAATCCTAAAGGAACAGTATCTGTAGCTAGAAGATCAGTCAGGATCCTCAGAACCAAAACCATAGACATTACAAAGGGGTTACATTCTTATTAGGGTGTTGGCACTGGACTCTCAGGAGTCATCTTGATTCCAGTGTCAATGGTGGTATAGATGGTAGCCATGCTTCCAGTAATGTGATGACACTGTTGAGTAAAGCCACATCCAATCTTCTAGAGATCACAAGGCATAGAAGAAGTTGGGCAGCTGTCCATGGAGAAACAATCACCTATATCACCTATCTATGCCTTAAAATGGCCACAAACCTGACAGAATGAGCCTGTGGGGTGGTGATGAGGAAAAACACACCCAGGGGTGTGCATCTCTGAGAGCTCCTGTTTTTCAGGCTAGAGCCTGTATTCAGAAGGGAGATGGCAGCTGCTTCCAAAATACTTTGGTCATCTTGTCCACATACCCCATTCCATGCCATCAGTAATCCTGGCCTTCAGATTGAAAGCAAGCTGCTGTCTATCCTTTGCAGCTTATGACATTTCTCATCTGTTGGCATCCCCAAGCAATATCTGCTGGAATGATAGATCACAAAGACTCCTCATCTGGGAAAAAAGAATATATCCAAAGAAGAAACACTATATCTTAGTTACTACTAGCCTGCCTGCACCCGGGCATGGGCATAGGCCCAAGAGATCTCCTAAAGCCTATCAGACTGCCATTATATTCTTACTGTTTATCATAATCTCTGCCCATTCTCTACCTCACCACCCACCCCCAGAACTCAGGGTATTTTACTTCCTTTTTCCAAAAGTTCTCCAAGTCACTTTGGGACTTGTATCTTTCTTTTCTTCTCTGATTACCCAGATACCTGAAGCCTGGCGCATACCCAAGGGAAGGCACTCCAATGCCATTCAAGTACACTGACAGATACCTAGGCATATTACAGAGTCCCAGTCCTCAAATCTCTGGCCAAGATGCCAGCACCCCAATGTCACCCCAGCCTTACCTAGTCCCTTCTCACCACAGCCCCCCAGCATCCTCAAAGAAACCATACAATCTTCTTTCATTCAGATTTATACCATGGAACTGGATCCCAATGGCAAAAAACGTGAGTGGAGGTGGCAGGTCAAACAAGGGGGTTTCAAAACAAGTTTATGTGTACTCAAACATACTCATGTACACATATAAGGATACACACACACACACACACACACACACACACACACACACACACCAAGAGACACACACAGATACACACACTCCTATACTCACATGGAATCCTTGACATAGGTATTCAGTAGACCTAGTCCTCTGAATACCTGAGGATTCCTCATACTCATGTGGGAAATGCTTTTCACTATCAAACATGAAGTCTTCCTCTCCTTAAGGACTGAACCTCCAGAAGCCCACCTCTCATTCTTGAAATCCCTCTCCCTATGGTCCACAGTCAGCCACATTATTGTTCTTCTCTCTCTCTCTCTCTCTCTCTCTCTCTCTCTCTCTCTCTCTCTCTTTCCATGGAGCCCTCTGATATTGGCAACTGGGGTCCCTGGAAATAGCCTGATCTAAGTTCTCATCAACACCAGGCCACACATTCCAATGGTCTGACCTGACACAGAGCACATGGCTCCAATCAAATCATCTGTGCTGCCAAGAAATAAAGGTAGACATCCACTCCATCACAAGACAGATGTCTCTCCATAAGTATGCTAGCTTTAATTGCCAACTGTGTCTACCTGTGCTCCTTCTGGGGTCAGGATCCCAAAGGGCTTTCAGCACAGACCATTGTTCTTATCCAGTGTCAACTTAAGATTGTCCTTCTACACCTGATGCACATGTGCCATGCTCTGCTATGGCTTCTATATTCTCTGAGGCCTTGCTCCCTCTCCACAAAACACATAGAGAATTCACAGCCCTTCTGTTCTCCAGTACACTGAATCCCAACTTCTGCCATGTGCCAAATTTAGGCATTGTCCTATTCTTCATTCCACCTGTGATGACTGAACAGCTTTGACATGAGGATCATATTTAAATGGGAGATGATAGCAGGGTGGCTTTTGTAACCCTGACAGGGATTTTCAGCAAGGTGAACAGGTAAGGGTGAGAGGCTCCATGTGCCTGAAGCTATGCATAGGCCAGCTCTTACAAATTTTATGTTTGCTAGTAGAACGAAGGGCAGTGAAACGTAGCCATAAGGCAGTGATTTTGCCTCAACACTGCTAGATACTCTTCCATCCATGGCAACTGCTTTATGAAGCAGGTTCAGGGGAATGTGGGCTGATCCAGGGAGTAGGAACTAACCACTTTAAGAATGACTGCCCCTTGCCCTGGTGATTGTCTACAAACCAAAAGAGATTGCAACTATCACAAAATGGCATGCAGGAAAAAAAGAGATTATCTGATTGTGGATAAGCAGAGAAGTACCAATCATACATGTGAGGGAATCTGGAGGGGAGAATATACCTAATAGCTTATACAAAGTCCACAGGCTCCAAGCTAACTCCTATGCGGTCACTCCTATCACCATGATGGGAGCTGTTCTAATAAAGTTGACATTTTTTTTTTGTTCTTTCTCTTACTGTGGCTGCTGTTTTTCTGTTAGCGTGTCAATCTCTAATTATTTTCAGTCTGTTAGCTGCCCCCAGCATCTGAAACTGTCACTTTGCATCCAGGTCCCTTGGGATCTCTGCTTTCACTCTCCAGATGATTGGGCCATTACATAGCGGGGAGCAGCCACAGCCAACATCTGCTGAAAAGACAGCTTGTACAGAACCCTGATCTATGGACAAGAAAATATCCAAAGAATAAACATTGAACACCAGCTGTTACATATCTGCATAACCCTGGACTTGGGCCCTAAACTATCTCCTTGTGATTTCAATGCAACCATTATGAACTCATATTTGGCACAATCTCCCCCAATTCCTTAGTTTTTCACCTCACTCTGTCAAACCATGACCCCTCGGAATATTGTAATTACCTCTCTCCTAAGGAATATAAGTCCCCGTGGGTCTTGTGCTTTCTTTATTCTCCAGGGACCTTCCAGCGACCCATAACTGTAGCCTGGTATACTTGAAAAGGAAGGCATTCTGATGCCATTCAAATATACTGACTGACAGGCAACTAGACATATTCAAGAGAGCACAGTCCTCACACCTCCAGCCAGAATTCCAGCATTACACCTTCAGCCATTTCTTGTCTTTTTTTTGTTTGATTTTATTTTGTTTTTTTTGTTTTTTGAGACAGAGTTTCTCTGTGTAACAGCTCTGGCTGTCCTGGAACTCACTTTGTAGACCAGTCTGGCCTCGAACTCACAGAGATCTGCCTGTCTCTGCCTCCCAAGTGGTAGGATTAAAGGTATGTGCCAGCACCACCCAGTGACCACTTCTTACTATGTACTTTCCCAGCATACTCAAAGAAAACCAACAAGTTGCCTTCACCCAGTTTTCTCTCACACATCTTGCTCCTATGAGCAAGGGACAAAGTCAGTGGACATGGCAGGTGAACCACCAGACTATGTGCATGCGCATGCGCGCACACACACACACACACACACACACACACACACACACACACACACACACAC
>CABHPP010116602.1:0-44935 GCA_902168425.1 Peromyscus attwateri | reverse complement strand
CACACACACACACACACACACACACACACACACACACACACACACACGTAGATCTAGAACCACGGGTATCTAGAGCAGATATTCCTCTCTGGATTCATAGGATATTGCCTTTTACACTTGGGAAACGCTTTTCACTACACAAGAGAATTACTTTTTTTTCTTAACTGACTGAGCCCCCTGAGGCCCACCTCCTCACTGGTAAGACCTTCTATGCTTCCCAGAGGAAACAGATCACCCTCTCTGTGACCTGGAGAAAGATCCATCACTGCTTCCCACTCTCCTTCTCTACCAAGCCTAGACAAGGAAAAGACTATGATGCTGGAAAATGAGCTTAGGAGCTGGCCTGCTCTGACTTCTCACCAGCATCAAGACACACATTCCAATGGATTGACCCACCACATTCTACATGGTTCCATGTGTATCATATTGGCTGCCTAGCTACCAGGGTAGACAGACCTTGTCGAGAGTAGATGTAGACAAATTTCTAAACAGTCTTATTAAATAGGAAACACAGAGCCAAATACAGGGGTGAAAGCCATAGAGATCAGAGAAATATTGATAGCCACCAACTAACCTTAGCTCACCACGTCACCGTAGCTTCCCAAGAGAACCAGCTTCTTCCTGTCTAACCTATGCCTTTATTGCCTTGCTATTCTGCCTTCTCATTGGCTCTTAGCCCAGCTACTTCACTTCCTTGTCACTGTCTGTCTGTACAGACTTCCAGGTCTCTATGGTACTGGGATTAAAGGCGTGCGTCACCATGCTTGGCTGTTACCTAGTGTGTCCTTGAACACACAGAGACCCTGCCTGCCATGTGATCTGATTAAGGGTGTGTGCTACCACCCCCTTGTAGTGGGTAGCTGTTCCAGCTTTGACCTGGGAGTACTACCCTCATTGAGGCTTCAGTAACTGCCACGCCTACAAGGTGGGCTTGAGACAGGAGCCCTTAAGACCTGAGATCCGGATGTGCTTGGTTCCTGGATCCTGGACGCTGGAGGTAGATCGAGCAGAGTTCTCCAGAGAACACCACTGGACTGCACTACACCTTTCCCGGACCCTGTAAACTATCCATTCACTTGTAAGTTACCCCACAAAATAAACCTCCAGTTTAACTAAGTGGAGATGCCTTAATACTACAACCAATACCCCCTGACTTTTATTTATGGCTGGCTATGACCTCTGATCTCCAGGCAAACTTTATTTATTAACATACAAATAAATATCACCACATTTCAGCACAATAAAAATATTACCACAAATAGATGCCTCTCCTCTGGGATCCTAGCAACACTAGCCACTTATACACACCTGGGCTTATGCTGAGGCCTGTGCCCCTACATAGCTTCCACTTAGGAAGTCCAACAGTCCTTTCCTTTTTGAACTTTACATTGTCCTTCAACAATTGCTTCACACTCAGCACTATCTACCTTGGCTTATGGACTCTGTGACCTTGTTTCCTCTCCAGTGGACACTCATAGAATAAACTGAACCATAGAATGAGCACCTCTGCTGCTCTCAGGGCTGCTGAACCACAACTTCAGCCTTACACCAAAGATAAACTGTCCCTTTCTACATTATTTCCACTGTGAGCACAGAGCTACCTGACACTAAAGCCCTTCTTGATGTGACAAAGTTTTACTTGAAGTATTTTGACCTTTAATCTCTGAGTTTTTCCAGGACCTTGAGCAAGGTCATGGGTTAAAGAGGTGTCTCTAAGTGCTGCCAGCTGTTCATGGATCAGCTATTTCAGGCACTTTGATTAGAAAAGCAAGGACAGTACAATCTAGCAATATAGCACTCTCATGCCTTGCATTCTTGGGATACCCTTCCATCCACACATGATTGCTGCTGTTTGTACTCAAATTCTTGCTGAGAAAGAGCTCTGCTTTCTTTTCCTTAGGGCTGCACACACACTAGCTACATACATCCAAGATGGCCCAGAGGCCCCCACCTTTGCAGAGCTTCCAACACCCTTGGGTTTGACTTGGGATATAATTCTCTTCCTGAACTATTGTCTTAAATGAGGGAGGTCACTGAACTCCAACTTGCAGTTCTACCAAAGGATAAGAAAAGTAAAAAAGTAAGGAAATAATGGGAAATGGGGAGTGATGCAAGGTGACTCAGGGAAGAACAGAATAATAATGGCATGAAAGAACAAAGGAAGGAAGGAAAAACAGATAAAAGAACTTTGTGGAGAAGGCCTGTGTGCTCCAACCCCATGGGCAGAGGCCAGAATATACCGGGCAGGGTATGGTCTGAGAAATGGACTTTGTGTGGGTTAGGTGATCACAGAAAACAGCTATGGACTCTGTGGTGAGCCCTGTGAAGTTAGGCACTCTCTTGCTTTCTCATAGGTGAATATGAAGAAAGTCCTGGCAATTTTCTCAAATCCTTGAGCCCCATATACAGACTCTTTGACACTGAACAGCTATCATCTGTGCCATCCATGGTGACTAAAGGACATGGGATCATGTGCTCCCTTTGTCCACAAGTACAAGAGCTCTGTACCTCTTCCTGCCTCTGGAGCTTATACTGTCCCAGTATGCAACAGGTCACCCAAATCCTAGCTTGCCTGAGGCCTCAAAAGCATGCAGGAGCCTCCTGATGTGTTCTGTGTGACCAGAGTCCTATAGATCTAATCTCAGACACAAAAAGCACTAGAAAGTGTTGGGACCATCAGCAAAGGTAACTTGACTTCAGTGCAGTTTTTCACCAAGAATGCCAAGCTAGCCTTGCTCTAGGTCAAATCCCTGGGCACTCTGCTGAGAAAATCACCTCAACCTGTCGCCTGCCATTAGCTCCCAGGTGGAGAACCATAGCTTGGTCACTTCTTACCTGAGATGGGCCTCCCAGCCTAAGGAACAGGATCCAGCCAAAAATGGCAAAGACCCCACTGAGTACTCTTTTCCACTGGACTGAGACACTACACTAGTGGGAATTGTGCTCCTTCAAGACACCAGGAATTGTAAAGGAACAATATTCCTACATAAAGCAAGGCCAGAAGCCTCAGAATCAGAAGAATGGACACTGAGCACAGGAGCTTAGCTCATCTTCTCTCACTATGCAGTGACCACATTCTTATTTGTCTTAGAACACTTAGTTGTCATTTTGACCCCAGGATCAACAGTAAACCACAGGGTAGTCAGGCCGGCCAAGCATGTATTGACATTGTTAAGCCATGCCACAACCAAGATTCTAGAAATCATATGGTATAGAAGTTGGACAGCTGTTAGGAGGAAGAAAACACCCAACACAATAGGTGCTTGGTCCCAGAAGATGCTTCAGACATCATACAAGGTTGACACTGGGAAAAATTCACCCAGGCATATATGCCTCAAATGGCTCCAGTTTCTCAGGCAAGATCCCAGAGTCCAAGGAGAGAGAACGGGTACCTGGAAACTCTTTAGTCATCTTCTCCACAGCCCTCCAGCCTGTGTGTGAAGTAACCTGACCATGGGTTTGAGAGCAAGCTACCTGCCATCTTTCCCAAACAACATCTGATGAAAAGACAGGTTGTTCAGCACTCTGATTTGTAAATAAGAAAATATTCAAAGAACAAACATCCCAGCTGCTACTTGCATGCCTGGGCTGAGTATAAACATTGATCTTGGACACCAAGGTGCTCTGATAGGCACAATGAGACCTACAAGCAGGTCTGGGGTTGACAACTCTGGGATCCAAGAAGAAAACAAGGCCCATCTGGTACCTTGCAGTAACAGACAGAAGGATACTATTAGTGAGAACAAAGACATGATATGGTGGTTTGTGTGTGTGTGTGTGTGTGTGTGTGTGTGTGTGTGTGTGTGTGAGAGAGAGAGAGAGAGAGAGAGAGAGAGAGAGAGAGAGAGAGAGAGAGAGAGAGAATGGTTTGGGTCCTGTGGACAGAGGCATACCTGAAGAAACGAGAGAGGAAAGGAGCGGGCTGATGGTGAGGGAGCTGACTCCTTGACCAGTAGCAACACATGGGAAAGCTTGCCTTGCACGTTGTCTGGGCAACACAGCAAAAATTACCCTGTTGATGAGAGCACAGGTGCCTGGGCCCAAAGCCAGGGTTATGACTTTGCCTGCCCCAACATCCATCCCATCTATGATCTGCTGGAGCAAGTGAAGGGACCTGACCCACAGACCCGAAGCTGAAGGATCTGTGCAGCACAGGGCAGCAGCAGGATGTCTAGGAGGAGCCCAAGAATAGAAACCAGAGATCTCAAACCAGGCCAGTGACTCTGCAATGAGAATTGGCAAGTAAAGATATATTGACAAAGGGTTCATGGCATAACTCACGGTGTCACACTGCATCTTCCATGATGAGATTTTTAAGTGTTTTCTTTCCCTATTTTATCTTATTTTTTTTCTTTTTTCCCTTAAATTTTGTTTTTTTTAGGGAGTTTAAGGGGAGGAGGGTAGGTTTGAAGGGATGCGGAAATGATTGGGATCAAGATACATGGTATAAAAGACACACAGAATAAATTAATTTTAAAAAAATCTCCTTGGTGTTGCCAGGCAACCATTATGATCTCACTGTCTGTCTCTTGGTATTGCCAGGCAATTATTACGATCTCCCATCTGTCCCTACCCCACCACCCCATTCCACTTACCCATCCCTTTCTCCAAGGGATGCCAGGGACCTCTAGGACCTGCAATTTTCATTTACCTCTGTGGCCTCCCATATACTCATGGCTACCTCCTGACACACACACAAAATAAGGCACTCTGATGACATTCAAGTAGAGTGACTTGCACCTAGACACGTCCAGAGATACCTGTCCTCCTGTCTCCATCCATGATGCTGCACACCCTTACCCTGCATTATTTAGTCCTTTTCCATTATAGCACCTGCTTCTTGGAGGACAGTCACAAGTTTCCTTCCTCTAGTTTTCTCTCAGAGAGCTTAACCCCATGGTGAAGGGACAAACTCAGAGTAGATGATGGGTGAATGAATGGGTTTCCCACTAGCACCTGTGCATTCACACTCAAAACCCTCAAAACCACTGAGAGCCACCAACCCCAGTCTCATGTGTGTGTGTGTGTGTGTGTGTGTATGTGTGTGTGTATGTGTGTGTGTATGTATGTATATGTATATGTATATGTATATATTTATATGTGTGTGCCTATTATTTCTGTCTCTGCCTCTCTGTCTCTCTGTCTCTCTGTCTCTGTCTCTCTCTGTCTGTCTCTCTCTCTCTCTCTCTCTCACACACACACACACACACACACACAGGCACACTGGCCTGGAGACAAACACATCATTGCTATCCCACTGTCCCTCTGTACCAAACCCAGGCAATCATGCCCTTCTGTTACTAGCAACTGAAATGCCTCATAGCCAACCTGTTCTGAGTTCTCAGCAGTATCAGGCCACACATTCCAATGGACTGATATGCCCTAGTCCTCACAGATTTTAGCAAACTGTCTGGCCTGCCCATTCACAAGGATAGATGCCCATCATGTGACAAGACCTGAAGGCTCACCTCTGGGATGCTCTCATATTGAAACAATAGTCAAAATGAACAAAGCAGAGTCAGAAAGAAGGGAAAGGAGGGAGAAAGGAGGTTAGGAGGATGGGAAGTGGGGAGTGATGCAGGAAAGGAGAGAAGGAAGTTGGAAAAAGAAAGGAAGAAGGAATAAAGGATGGTTTAAAAAACTTTGAATGGAAGGTTTGTGTGCCCCCAACCCCATGAGAAGACACCCAAATATACAGGGGAGGGTACAATTCCAAAAGATATGCTGTGGGTGGGGGTGAGGAGCCAAGAAAAGAGATAAGGACCTATTGGCTGGACCTGTGCACATGGGAACTATCATGATTTCTTCTAGGAAGACAGAGGGAGCCCAGGTAATTTCCTCACATCCCTGAGACAATCTGCAGGCTCATTGTTAGTGAGCACCTTGCATCTGTGCCAGATGGGGATGCAATTGGACCTGAGAGAGTTTACTTCCTGTTTCTACCAGACCCAGAGACCTAGAGCCCTGCCTGGCTTAGGAGTTGCCTTGTCCCTGGGCACAATTGGCTACCTATATCCTGGATCTCCCCAGGCTTTCTAAGACTTCAGGATCTTCTTGCCTTGTTTCACAGGGACCTAACTCCCCAACTCAAAAGCACAGCCAAGACAAAGACAGGGATGTATTAAGTGCATCAGCGAGACACATAAGCTTCAGGGCAGGATTGTTCCAAAAGTGCAAAGCTACTCTTACCCTGTTTCTACAACCTGGTCCTCTGCTAAGAAAAATATCCCACCCAGTTGCCTGTAAACAGACTCCCAGGTGGCAGCACCAAAACCTCAGATTGCAGTAGCGATGTGGTACCATTGCAGAACCTCCGTCTGACAGGAAGCTGTTCCCTGAACTCCAGCAGCAGCAGCTATCTTAAAGAAAAGGCAAGGTTTATAAAGAAAAAGAATAAAAATACTCAAAAAGAGAAAGGAGAGGGAGAAGGAAGAAGTGTAGGAAGGAACAATGAGGGCAAGAGGATGCAGAATGAGGAAGGAGACTGGGTGAGGGGCAGGAAGGAAGGGAGGGAGAGAGGAAGGGAGTAAGAAAGTGATGGATGAATGACAGATAAAAGATTTGTGGGTAGAAGGTCTATGTATCCCCAGTTATATGGGCAGAGGACAAAATTTCAGGGATAATGTGTGGCTCTAAGAAATGAGATGTGATTAGGGGGTGAGGAATCCAAAAAATTTCTAGGGACCCTATGGGGGTCTGTGTGCATTTATGAACCACTTTATTATTGATAGAAAGACAAAAAGGGATCCCAGGAAAGTTCCCCCACAGCCTTAAACCCCAACTGAAGAGCCTTGGTTACTGATCATCTCTGCCAGAAGTGGCTGCCACAGGACTCAATAGTGTCCTCATCAACACTGGAATACGTCACTCCAAGAACAGGAATGGTGACCCCAAAAGGCACCAGGACCATACATATATGGATGATAAAGGAACACCATTCCTAACTGGAAGAGATGAAAGAACCATAGACAATGGGCTCACGGTCTAGACCCAGGTTCTCTCATTGCTCATTCTTGTTTGGACATTGGTGCAGGACCTTCAGCTGTCATCTTGACTCTATGGTCAAAAGTAATGCACAGAACTGTCAGGCCTTACATGGTTGCGCTGGACTCTGGAGCCATGCCAAGACCAAAGTTCTAGAGATCATGGATTATAGATAAAGATGGGAAGCTGCCATAGGGAATAAAAAGACCCTCTGCAATCTGATCTTAAGTCCAGAAATGATTTCAAACATAGCAGAAATCTCCAAGGTAGAAACAGGGAAATACATCTTCTGAGGCTTCCATTTTCTGAGGCCAGATTCCAGAGACCCAGAAGAGATGACATCCTTTGCTGAAATCCTTAGGTCATCTTGTTCATAGTCCCTGGCCTGGCAGTAAATTTGAATGCAACCCATTAGCTATTTTCTATGGCTGGGGTCATGACTAGACTGTTAGCATCCCCACCCAACATCTGCTGAAATGACAGGTTTTATTGGATCCTAATCTGGAAACAAGAAACTATCCAAGAAAAAAAACACCTCAGCCTTGCTGCTACTTCTATGTTTTAGGCTGGCTATGGGCATGGGTATTGGCCCCAAATATCTCCTTGTGATTGCTAGGCATTGAGATCTCACTGTCTTTCTCAGTCTCTCCACTCTCCTCATCAAACACCCCACCTCACCCACTGATGACCCCTCAGGATATATTTTTTTCTATCTCCAAAGGATTTCAAATCCTTCTGTGACTTTTTTCTATTTCTTCTGTAGACTACTCATGAATGCAGAAATACATAGGCAAAGAAAGATACTATGATGCCATTCAAGTAGGCAAACAAGCACTTAGACAAATCAGGGAGACCATAGTCCTCATGTCTTCCCTAGGACACCAGCACCATATCTGCAAACCTACCTTACCTAATCCCTTCCCACTGTAGTCCTGGCATTATCAAAGGAAGTCCACAAGTTACCTGACTGACTCCAGGTTTTTCTCACAGACCAGGCCTCCAAGGACAAGGGATAAGGTCAGTAGAGATAGCAGTTGAACAAGTGAGTCACACACATACACACACACACACACACACACACACACACAAATGTCCTCATCATTTTTATGGGGGTACATGGGGATTTGAAGAGCTCTACTAATGGTCAGTTTAAGTAACTGAAAAATATGACAGAAAATTCCATGGTGGCCACAGTCATTGGGTTCCCTGAGCAATTATGTGGAGTGAGGTGATTCAAATATGGTCACTATTAGTGTACCAACTTTGTCAGTCAATTATCCTTATATTATTTTGCAGCAAGGAAGAGTAGTGCCTAATATCTGAGGCACACTGGCTATTACCTGATACAGCTAAATGAAGATTTGCGCCATAATAGGGGGTAAACCAGGGCAGGAGTTTATACTGGCACTCCTAAGCTACCAGGCATTGTTTGCTATCCTTAAGGAAAGGCTACTCTCATCTCTGGTGGGAGAGGTTTACACTACCCCTAACATATCCAGTCAACCTCTTGGTCCCCATGGCACTTGGTGACTTTGTGGAAGTCTGAGAAAAATCTGTGAATAATGCACATTCCTTCATTGAACAACTTCTACTAACTCCACCAGACATTGCCAACTCCTCTTGGTGCCATCCCCTTTTTCTCCTGGCTGTTTCCTCAGTATCAGTCTCCTCTCTTTCCAGTTCATCATTTTCATCACTGCTGTCACATGTTTTACCAGAATAGAGATATAGAGAGGTTACAGTCATTATAATAGATGATAGGGTTTTGGCCGGTAATCTTTGGGGCTGCCAAAAATCCATTATGTTTGAGAATTGGACTCATGTCTCCATTCCTATCCCAGAAGCTATCACCAATTTATAACCACTTGCAAATGAAAATTTAATTAAATTTTCTAAAATAAACCTGTAAACTTTATTCTATTATGTCCACTTTACAGTCAGAGACCTGACAGACTTGGGAAGACTGAGGTGCAAGTCATGAAATCCTTCATTCAGGATTTCAGCAGAGCTTTGTTCCCATGGCATACTCATGTGCCAATACTCCATTCCATGCCTGGGTACTTCTCTCCTCGTACAAGGAAATGCAGGCACAAGCTATATATAGACATATATAGACGTTTAGGAGAAGTTAGAGCTCACAACCTACAAGGAACTCTCTCCCCTCCCTTCTCACTCCCTCCTTCCCTTCTCTTTCTCTCTCTGTCTCTCTCTCCCTCTCCCTTCTCTCCCTGATAGTGAAGAGGCCATTTCAGATTCACTTCACCCATCTGATCAATAGGGCATGATTCCACACCAGTTTGAGGCCTCTGGTCCTAAGAGTAGCAATACAGACTGGATTGCATTCCATACTCTTCAATTCAGTCACTAGAAATCATTTCTGCCCATAGTTGGACATAGGAAGACAAACCAACAGAGGAAACCTAGCTAGGGACAGTCACCTATGCTGTTGGAAGACTGCTCAGGTTGCTGACTGATATCACCTAGATTTAATACAAGATATGGAAACTCTGTACACTGAAGACACCTTAGAAGTTGAAGAGCAGTTCTGGGAACTTCCTTCACTGAACATGGTAGCAGGGACAGTCATCTTCAGCCAAAGGGTTTACGGCACTTTCCCCCTCTGTCCAAGGAAGTTTCAACTTGTACTTTTGCCAGTAGGGCCTCACATCTACCCTGTTAATAAGATGCCTTAGAACTAATCCCTCTTACCAATATAGCCAGACAAACGCATTTGCAACCAATGAGACCACATACATTCATCCTTTACATCAGAGGACAGAAGTAAGAAAGCTGAAACTAGCATTTAAGCTATCTGCCTAAAAGCTGGTCATCAAAAATGTGGTGTTCTCAACTTTCATTCATAGACCTCCATACCTAAACACAACCTTGAGATGGATAACCAACCACTCACCCTGTTGGAAAATATTCTGATTGCTGTTTGTACTCTCCAACAGTCCGTGTAATGCGTGTATAGTGGGAACTAGGAAAAACAGTTGGACACTAATGAGGCAGAGCCATACCATTCTTCTGCTACCCAAGATAAGCTGGGTTTTTACCTTCTACACAATGGAGTAACTGGATCTTGCTATTTGGTCAAATGTGGCCAGGCACTTCCCCTCTAAGCAAGACAGTTCAGGAATTCACCTTTGCTCAGGATGACCTCTGATATCTCCCCTATGAAACTTCCCAAACTGTCACTCTTCTTGGGGAAACACCTTCCCATATTGATGAAAGGTTATCAGAATTTCCCCTTGGTCAAAAGTAGGCTTTGGGGTTTAACCTCTTATAGACAGTACTCCAGACATTCCATATCTGTCCAAGGATCTTGAATTTGCCTTTTGCCCAAAGGAAACTGAGACTTGCCCCTATGATCAAAGGGATCTCAGGGCATCCCCTTTTGTCCATGTGGACCTCAGACTTATCTCATTATTGGAGGGCTTTAGAACTTTTCCCTCTGACTGAGGCCATTAGGAAAATACCGTAGTGTCCAAAGGAACCTCAGACAACTCTGCTCTGAGGTGAAGAGCCCAAAATTTAGGTCATCTGCCTTCATACTAGCCACCAATATAAAGAGGCTCTGTCCTTCATGCATACACCTGTGTAAGTGATCATATGCTTCAAGAGGACACAGAGCCTGAGAATGCCATCCAGACTACTGAACAATGCTCAGATTGGTGCCAGGCCTGCCACAGTGTGCCTGAATATGAGAGTGGTCTAAACTGTGATGAAGTTTTGGAAACTGATTAGGAATGTTCAGGATCTCTCTCCACACCACAAAGTAGACTGAGACACTCACCTTCAGCCCTCAGTGGTCTGGGAACTTGATAATCTCTCCAACTCTGCTTCAGTCTTCCATACCTAAATATTATTGCTTTGACAATCATTTCTGTACAATTAGACATCAGATGTGTTCTCTCTAAGGAAGAGAGTCTGATATGTAATCTCTCTGACTGAGGAGCCTGAGACCATCTCAACCTGTCCAAATCCTCAGACCTTCCACATCCAGCCAAAATAGTTCTCAAAAATTACCCTCTCTGACCAGGGTGGACTCAGATGTTTTTCGTGTTAAATGAGGGCTTAGACCTTCCACTTTTGCCTAAAGGTATCCCAAATCCACCACCTTTTCTAAAAGGGATATCAGAACTATTCCTTTTGTTCCCTTGATTCTCAAACAGATGCACTATGGCCAAGAGGTCTGCAATTTTGTTTCTTTATTAAAGGGGGATTTAGACCCTCTACCTCTGCCCATGTAAGCCTCAGACATTGCACTTCCATTCACAGAGAACTTGGTCTTTCTCCCTCTAAGTGGTCAGTAAACCTAATACACAAATCAGCCTGAAACCTTCCTCTTTTGCCCAAGTGGGCCTCGGGCCTACCAGCTCTATATAAAGGGACTATAGATCTTGTTCCATTGATCATGGAAGCCTCCAATATTCACACCTGTCTGGGATTGTTTCCAGACTTCTAATTTCATACCTATAGTCTAAGATATTACCCCTATGAACAAACAGGCCTCAGAATTACCTCATCTGACCAAGGGCTTTTCAAACCTTCCCTTTCTACTCAATTAGGCCTCCTACCTACCTCTTCAGACAAATGAAGCCACAGTACTTTCTACTCTGATCAAGGGATTGTGAGACCAAGGTGACTTTGGTCTGTAGATGTAACCGTCTTGTTAAATAAGAAACACAGAGCCAAATACAGAGTTAAAAGCCAAGAGGTCAAAGCAATAGCTAAGAGCTGAGATTAAAAACCTTACCCTTCACTGCTGCTGCTGTCCTACCTCTCCGCAAGAGACCTACTTCCTGTGTGTTTGTCCTTTTTATTGACTTTCTATTCTGCCTTCTCATTGGTTGTAAACCCAACCACATGACCTCCTCGTCACTGCCCATCTCTACAGACCTCCAGATCTTCTATGGTTGGTATTGAGATTAAAGCGTGTGTCTCCATGCTGGTGGTATCCTTGAACACAGAGATCTGCCTGTCATGTGATCAGGATTAAGGGCGTGTGCTACCACTGCCAGATTTCTGCTATGGCTTGCTATTAGCTCTGACCCCCAGGCAACTTTATTTATTAACATACAAATAAAATCACATTTCAGTACAAATAAAATATCACCATATTGGTCCACTGTAGTTTGCAGTTCCTGAGCCCCAAATTAGCAAGTAGATTTTGAAACCCAGGCCATTTCTCTTTAATACAGACACTAGAAATGAAATGGCTACATCTTTCCTGTCCATGCCTGGATGGTGAACACAGCTTTGAAGAAGGGATCAAATTAAGGATAACCATTCAACCTAGTAGAAGAATCCACAGATTGTTGCCTTGCCTCCCACATAGACCACACAAGATATAGATATTCTAAACAGTGAAGAGTTGGAGGCTGATAAGCAGTCCTGGGACATTCCTCTGCTCCACAAAGTTTTCAGTTTCTGCCCAAGGGAAAATGGGCTTTCCTATTTTGCTGAATATAGGCAGAGACCATATCCCTCTGACAAAATATCTCAGAAGTTCCACTCATGATCAGAGTGTTTCAATGCTTGCCCTTTCATCCAAGGGGTCTGCTACTTTACCTCTTTGATTAACAGTATGTCAGACCTTTTCCTTCTGCCCAAAGGTGCTTCAGTCTTTCCCTCATATCTGGGGAGATTCAGACACTTAGCTCTAATAAAGAAGGCCTCATACATGGCCTGTGTGATCAATCTAATCTCATATATTCCACCATATGCCTAATAGATTTCAGACCTACAACCTCTAACATAGATGGCATGGGAAGTACTCTTCTGACCAAAGAGAATTCAGAACATTCTGGACCAAAGTCGCAAGAACACAAGAGTAGTGAGGTGAGGGCAATTCAGGCTACTACCTTCACTTTGGTTACCCAAAATGAAGAAATCCTGTCCTGCACGCTGAGAACTGTATAGATGAAGATATACTTGATGAGGACAGAGCCAAAGACTGCCATACAGTTCTTTAGGAGAATTCTAAAACTGCTGTCATATCTGCCATGGACATTCAGAAGATATGTGTGTTGAACACCGAATTTGAGTTGGAAACTGATGAAAGAGTGCCTAGATCTTCCTGTACTTCCCAAGGTATTCTGGGCCTTCACCTTCTACCCAACAGGGCCTCACACATATGACCAAAACAAGCTGAAACTATTCAAATCAGTCCTAGGAGAGCTCTTACCTTCTCCTTGTACCTTAGACAACCCTTAATCTACCACTTCTCCCCAAAGAGGCATCAGAAATTTCTCTTCTGCCCACATAGAAATTGGAGATGCCCACTCTACCCAAAGAAGTCCAGGGGTATCCTCCTTTACTGAAGGGGGTTTGAGATTATCCCCTCTGCCCAAGTATATATCATTCCTCTTCTGAAAAAAAAAATGTACCTCAGACCTGTCTGCTCTGATAAGAGGGCTGTAGTTCTTCAATATTCAGAGGGCTCTCAGACCTTCCCTGAATGCACATGTGGGAGTTGGCTTACTAACTCTATGTAACAGGGCCTTGGCTCTTCCTATTTGGACCAAGAGGACTCCAATCCACTGCCTATTTTTTTTTACCAAGGGGGTCTCAGATCATCTCCTTCTGCCCAAGTGGTCTTCAAATGTGCCTTCTGACAAAGGAGGTCCTCCCATTGTCCTCATCAGACTCAAGGGCCTCAGAAATATCCCATTGGAACTAGAGGTCCTAGAACATTTTTCTTCACCCAAAGAAGCCTCAGACTACCCAGGTTCAAACTACCAAGACCCAAGAGTAGAAAGGAAAGCCAAGAACTTAAGGAACCCTGCCACAAGAGAGAAGCCAAACTGGTGTGGCCTTCATTACTCAGACTTAATCCTGAGCAGCTGAACATATGCTTGAGAAGGATACCTAGCTGGGGACTGTCATTCAGACCTTCAGAGAATACTCAGAGTATTTTGTAGCCTACCATACATTTACTGCAATGCATAGACATTCTAGTCTTTGGTGAAGAGTTGGAAACTAATAAGGCAGTACCTGGAATTCACTGTACTGTATAAGGTGATCTGGGACCTTCATCTTGTGGCAAAGAGGGGGCATGGAACTTTCTAACTCTGCCCTCTCAGACACAGTAGTTTTCCCTTATAAAAAGTTCTCAGATCTTTAGCCTCTGCCCAAGAGACCATCAAATATTTCGCTTCTGACACCAATGCCTGGTAATTTCTCCATGGCTCATAGTGACTCATTGCTTCACTATATCCTTAGGCATGCCATGGGCCTCTCACTTCTTATCCATGGAGTCCTAGACTTACATCTCTGACTTTGGGGGTTACAGGTGATACTTTATTTGTGATGAAATATGGTGATATTTTATTTGTGCTTTAATAAACAAAGCTTGCCTAGAGATCAGAGGAAATAGAAAGCCATTTTAAGTAAACAAAGAAGTCAGGCAGCACATGCCCTTAATCCTTTAGCAGGCAGGAACTCTGTGTGTTCAAGGCCACACCGGAAAAAAAGCTAGGTGTGATGGCACACACCTTAATTCCAACGCTAGTTAACCATGGAGGTCTGGAGGTCTGTACAGACAGACAGAAAGTAACAGCTGTGTAGGAAGAGGAAATGATGTAGCTGGACAGAGAGCAAATCAGATGGCAGAACAGCAAGAATATAGATGTGGGTAGACAGGAAGTAACTCACATTTGGAAGCTGCAGAGTTGGTGAGGTAAGGTTGGCTGGTGGCTTTCCCTATTTCCTTGACTTCTCTAAGGCTTTCTTCCTTATCTTTGGCTCCGTGAATTTTATTTAGTAAGACCATTTAGAAATTCATCTACAATTGGTGCTCCAACATGGCAAGAATTCATTAAAAAACCGCTTGTCGCCTTATAGGGCCCCTGGCTCAGGCCCAGTTGCATGGCTCAGTCCAGAGCACATGGCTAGAGTCTCTTTGGCTTTCTTTCTCCTGGTGAGTGGTGGGCTCTCTCTCTCTCTCTCTCTCTCTCTCTCTCTCTCTCTCTCTCTCTCTCTTTCTCTCTCTCTCTCTCTCTCTGGGTTCCCATCTCAGACTACCACCACACTAGGCAGCTTCTTTGAAATTCCCTTGGACTTCTACTGTTTTACATAGTCGACAGACTTGGTAAGTAAATTAAGATAGCTTAAAGGGTGAAATTAATTAAAAGAGAATTTTTTTCCCACATTAAAAAATTGGGAAACATTTTTACCATGTAAGGAATTTGGTCTCTCTTTGATAACACATTAAGCAGTCTGGAAATAGAACAGTTAAATGAGAGGATAATTAGTGTTGATGTATATAACATCAATTATGAATATTATTTGTTTGAACACTTTTATTTTAGCATTAAAAAGGTTGGCCAGTTTAAGTGCCAAGATAAAAGCTTTAGAAAAACTTGTTAAAATGAATTATAGAGAAATTCAGACCCAGACAGAAGAATTTAAAGGTGAAATTATTTCAGGACTGAATTATATGGTTACAGAGAAACAGCCTGTTTTCAAACAACCAAACTTAATCTATCGGGTAACCTTACAGGAACTACCTGCTCAATGGTGAGTACAAGCTAATTGGACTCCAGTGGAAATGTTAGATTTAAGGAGATTTAAAGAAGCTATAGTATCATATGGCATTCATTCTCCATTTGTAAAGCAGATGTTAAACTCGTGGTCAACTTGCAATAGAATTATCCCTCAGGGCTGGAAAGAATTAATTACAGCTGTCCTGGGGCTGGAGCACAATTACAATGTAGAACTTGGTTTAAAAATGAAGCTAAAACAATAGAACAACAATGTAGGACTAGAGGTGTGGAAATTTCCCAGGATTAGCTTCATGGAGAGGGTGATTATGCTAATGTACAAAGACAATGTTTATATGATAACCAAACCTTAATTCTATGCCACATGGCAGCCATGAATGCATGGGACAGAATTGAGGAAGCAGGAAAGAAAATTGAATCATTTACAAAAGTTATACAAGGCCTGAAAGAATTCTTCATGAATTTCTTACAAAGGCTGTCTTCAGCAGTAAACAGAATGATACCAAATTCTGAAGCTAGACAGGTAACAACTGAATCTTTGGCTTTCGAGATTGCAAATGCAGCACACAAAAGAATAATCAGGCTGTTAATGGCCAGATCAGCAGCACCCTTGGAGGATTGAATCAGGGACACAATTAATATTGAGTCTCATGACCATGATTATATGTGGATAGGGGAGGTGATATCAAAAGCTTTGAGGAAAAATAATAATATCAGATGTTTTAGTTGCAGTAAACAAGGTCATTTAAAAAGGGAGTGTAAACAGGGTGTTACTAGAAACAATATTTATTCAAGGAACAATGGCAACAGAATACCCCTCCCTTCTAAATTATACAGAAGGTGTAGTAAGGGCAAACATTGGACCAATGAATGTAGATCAACAAGAGACAGACAAGGTATTCCTTTGCCTCTGCCATTGGGAAACTCCCTGAGGGGCCTCACGCAGGCCCCCATGGCAAATTCAGTTCAGACTTTTCCTGACATTGTAGAAGAAACCCTTTCTTAGAGCAATCAAATAAACAAATGCCTATTTGAATAAACCAGGCTGCTCAGGATGATGGAACAGCTGTAGCAGAGAGAACAGGAATTCAGGAGAAACCATAAAGCAAATTTTTGGCATACTTCTATGAATAAACAAAGACCAAAATTAAAAATAAGAATAAATGATGTTCTCTTGGAAGGTTGGGTAGACACAGGTGCAGATGTTACAATAATTGCACCAGAATTTTAGCATCCAAATTGGCCTCTTCAGTAGGTAAATGTTCAGCTGTTAGGGATTGGAACATTATTTCAAGTGAAACATAGTGCATGATGGCTGAAGGAATAGGTCCAGAAGGACAGAGAGGAAAATTAAAGCCATATGTGGCTAATATAGCTATGAACTTATGGGGTCATGATCTATTACAACAATGGAATACCCAGATTAACATTCCTCTGACCTCAGAAACAAATCATAACCAAACATATGTTTCTGAGAGAAATATTAGGAGGTATTATTATAAAGAACAGTCACCAGCCATCCAGATTGTAAAAGAACAGGGCACAGCAACTTCTGATCTATCAAAGATACCAACAGCTCTAACTTTAGAACAGTTAATAGATAAGCATGTATGGGCTCATCAATGGTCTTTAGCAACAGAGAAACTACAGGCCTTGGAGGAGCTGGTACAAGAGCAGTTAAATGCTCAGCATATTGAAGAATCAACCAACCCTTAGAATTCTCCTGGGTTTTTTGTTTGTTTGTTTGTTTGTTTTTTGTTTTTGTTTTTTAGTTTTTTAGGACAGGGTTTCTCTGTGTAGCTTTGGAGCCTATCCTGGAACTCACTCTGTAGACCAGACTGGCCTCGAAATCATAGAAATCCACCTGGCTCTGCCTCCCGAGTGCTGGGATTAAAGGTGTGCACCACCACTTCCTGGCTCCTGTATCTGTTATTAAAAAGAAATCCGGTAAATGTAGAATGGTAACAGACCTAAGAGCAATTAACAAAGTAATTCAGCCAAGGGGCTCTCTACAATCTGGAATTCCTTTGCCTACTCTGTTCCCTAAAGGATGGCCTCTTATAGTTATCAATTTAAAAGACTGTTTCTTTTCAATACCCTTACAAGAAAAAGACAGAGAAAGATTTGCCTTCACAGTGCCTACTTATAATAATTCTCAGCTAATCAAGAAATATCAGTGGAAGGTTCTCCTACAAAGAATGTTAAATTGCCCAACTCTGTGCCAATATTTTGTACAACAGCCATTAGAAGTAATATGTAAACAGTTTCCTAAATCTATAATTTATCATTACATGGACAATATTTTACTGGCTGATTCAAATGCAGATACTTAAGAAAGAATGTTTGAAGAAGTAAAGAAAATTTCGCCTTGTTGTGGATTACAGATTACTCCTGAAAAGATACCAAGAGGAGATTCTATTAATTATTTAGGGTATAAAATAGGTCTACAAAAAATTAGACTCAAAAGGTGCAAATTAGGAGAGATCAATTACGGACTCTTTTTTTTTTTTTTTTTTTTGGTTTTTTTTTTTTTGGTTTTTCGAGACAGGGTTTCTCTGTGTAGCTTTGCGCCTTTCCTGGAACTCGCTTTGGAGACCAGGCTGGCCTCGAACTCACAGAGATCCACCTGGCTCTGCCTCCCGAGTGCTGGGATTAAAGGTGTGCGCCACCAACGCCCGGCTCAATTACGGACTCTTAATGACTTTCAAAGATTATTCAGAGAGATGTCCCATCTATGAACTGAGTAATCTGTTCCAAACCTTAGAAGGTGACAAGGACTTAAATAGCCCAAGAGAATTATCAGCTGAAGCTGAGAGAGAATTGGCCTTGGTGGAAAAGAAACTACAGGAAGGACACGTGGATTGTGTGGATCCAAAGCTTGATTGCATTTTGCTTATTTTACCTTCTAGGCATTCTCCTACAGGAATTTTAATGAAGAGGGAAGATATTATATTGGAATTGATATTTTTACCAAATAAACCGAGTAAAAAATTAAAAACTTATGTAGAAAAGATCTCTGACTTGATTTTAAAAGGAAAATTGAGACTTTGTTAATTAGCAGGAATAGACTCAGCAGAAATTGTCATACCTTTAACTAAGGAGGACACTGAAAAATTATGGACGGAAAATGAACCTTGGCAAAAGGCTTGCAGTAATTTTTTGGAAGAGATTAACAGCAAATATCCCAAAAGTGATAGAATTCAAATTATAAAGAGAGCTTATTGGATTCTGCCTCGAATTGTTCCATCTGGAGTCTGTACATTTTATACAGATGCAAACAAACAAGGAAAGGCAGGTTACAAGTCAGAAAATTTAAGTAAGTGGTTCAAAGTCCTTATAATCTATTTCAAAAATCAGAATTGTATGCTATTCTGTTGCTATTAATGGATTTTTCTGAACCTCTCAACATAGTTACTGACTCTCAGTATGCTGAAAGGGTAGTATTACATATTGAGACAGCAGAATTTATTCTTGATGAGTTAGAATTAACTTTATTATTTATTCAGTTACAAGATATAATCAGCAATAGGAAGCATCCTTTATACATAACTCAGATCTGATACCATATGGGTCTGCCAGGCACTCTAGCACAAGGTAATGATGAGATTGATAAACTATTGATAGGAAATGTGCTGGAGGCCTCAGAATTTCATAAAAACATCATGTCAATAGTAAAGGTTTAAAAAAGGATTTTTCTATAACCTGACAATAAGCCAAGGAAATTGTAAGGAAATGTCCTACTTGTTCTTTTTACAATCAGACTCCACTGCCAGAAGGATGTAACCCAAAGGGTACTCAGAGGAATGAAATCTGGCAGATGGATGTGTTTCACTTTGCAGAATTTGGAAAGTTGAAATATGTACACCACACCATTGATACTTATTCAGGATATCAATAGGCGACTGCTCTGAGTTCTGAAAAAGCTGATTCTGTAACCACACATTTGCTAGAAGTTATAGCCATTATGGGTACACCTGTACAAATTAAAACTGACAATGCTCCAGCATATGTCTCTGGTAAAATGAAACAGTTTTTTTGCTTATTACAATAAAAAGTATATTATAGGTATACCACATAATCCTACAGGCCAAGCAGTCATAGAAAGATCAAATAGAACTCTAAAGGATATGCTAAATAAACAGAAAGGGGTAACAAAACCCCCAGAAATAGATTACATAATGTCCTATATTAACTTTGAATTTTCTCAGTGCTAATGAGAAAGGAACAACAGCTGCAGAGAGACATTGGATAATAGAAAAAAACCACAGAATTAAATCAGCCTATATAATTTAAGGATGTGCTGACGTCAGAATGGAAACCAGGATATTTGTTACGTTGGGGACAAGGTTTTGCTTTTGTTTCTACAAGAGAAGATATGCTGTGTATACCATCAAAATTGATAAAGGTTTGATTTGAACAAGAGAGATCTCTTAATTAAAAGAGGTAAAAGTTCATCGACCAGCATGACCATTAATTTAAACTAACTTATACCATTAACACATGCCTTTTCATTTAATCAGATATAACTTGCTGAAAGGGAACCTCCCCATAGTTAGGCTTGGGGAAGGGTTTTTGTTTTTATCTTTCAGGAGAATGAAGGATAAGGAATCTGAAGAACACTGGATAAATGAGACATCTGAAGAAAAGGGACAAATCATCCAGAAAAAAAAGTTTCAAGAAAAAGAGTAAATTGGCCTATTGGTATATCACATATAAAATTTCATAAGTCATCCTAAATGTTTGTTTCTGTTCTTCTTTACAGACACTTAACACAAATGGTCTTTTTGTAGTCCCAGTTCAGTTAAAAATTAAAGCTGGCTTTGGAGTTGAAGAATGGCTCTCTCCTTCTTTAAACTCAAGAATGTTTGTTAAAAGGAAAATACAAAATATCTGTATCGTGTCAGAAGAGCCATCTAATATGGGACAGAAGAAAAACAAAATTAAGGGATTATTCTATTGCCACTAATCTCAATTCATTGGTTCTACTTTGATTCTTTAAACTTTTCTTAAGGTATGAATTTTATATCAAAATTTATAAGATTAATATATATCTTAAACTTTTGTTAAGATATTAATGATCATATAGAGTACTAACTAATTCTGGAAAAAAAGACTTCATTTAGCTGCCTATACACGTTTTTGTGTTCAAGTCTCTATCAGTTTTCTGCAGGGAATCCTGACCAGGCCTAACAGTGAATCTGAAGTCTCCAGAAAGATGATGGGGCCCCACAACAACAATTCCACATGGACAATAATAATACCACTAAGCTGACAATCATCACCCACAGATCAGCTTTGGACTACAAACTGCTCAGGACAATTTTGAGATGGCTAGCTGAGATGATCCAGCCTTACTGACTACTCCAACAAGGATTTGAGATAAGCCCTACACTTTCACATTATGCAGAGACTGGACAACAAATGATATAGTTACCTCTCCTGGAACTTGACAATTAATGCAAAATTTTTCTTTTCAGGACCCCCTAAAAATGCTTTCACCTACAATCAGAAGGAAGTAACTTTAAGAACATGATGCCCACATTCCCAAGAGGTGGGGTGGGTTGTTTATGGTCTTATGGGTTTGGGATAATTATCACTGATTAGGATCATTGGTTACAATTTATTATTGTTAATGGTCAGGAAAGAGGCTAAACAAAGGAGATTAGATTTAAGGTTCTTGTTTGAAAAAAAGAAAAGAAAAAGATATAGATAAGAGGTAGATTATTGAATCTACTCTAAAAAAGATATAGAAATGATAGAATAAAGGGTAGATTATTGAAACTACTCTGAAAAGAAAAAAGAGAGGATATAGACATGATATAGATAAAAAGGTAGATTATTGAATCTACTTTTAAAATGCAACTACTAGTTTTAAATATTTTACATTGGATTGGATTTTTTTATATTGTATACAAATTATATTGATACAAATTTGAGACTGACTTTGTTATAAAATGCTGTATGTATATTTCTAATCTTGTTCAAGGTAGTGTACCTATACAGTTCATTTAACAATGTAATGCAATTTTCTAATCCTTGAATGTTATTATTACCAACTATTAGGATATAAAGAAATGAAAGTTAGTAGTTAGACATTACAATCGAACTTGTAGTCATACTAGATATGTCCTCAAGGTCAAGCAAAGATATATTTTAGCTAGACAGGTCATCTTCAAACCCTTCAGAGATCTACAGAATATGGCTTTTAAAATGTTTTAATAACAAAGATTTTTTCTTTTTTTATGACTATGAGACATGTCTGCTCCAGGCAGCACCAATCTACTTCAGAGAAGATATGGGCATTGAAGAAACTGCATATGGAGTTAACTTTCATTGTGGCGAAAGTTAGCCACTGGGCAACTAAGTGCCCTCACATCAACTGCTGACAGTATGCCATCCAAAATGGACAAACAGGAAACAAAACAAAGGACTATCAATCCTTGCCAAGACAACTGAGGTTGCAGCTTTGGCAACAGGCATCCTCTGAGGCCAGGACAATATGGCACCATCACTGAAGTGTCTTTGCAATCTGGAAAAGGTACAGTGCCCCTTTCTTCAAAGGCAGCTAAACAGGCAGTGGACCGATGGCTTCTGGTGTGCATTAGAACAGTAGCTGAAACAGTTATTCTTGAAGGAGTAACTAATGGAGTCTAACCTCTCAATGGTAGACTGGAATTTAATAAAGGAGATGAAGTCACCCACAAGCCAAGAAGAATGGGAAGCTGAATTCCAAAAATATCAGCAATTACCAGAAATTAAAATTCTGAATCATGACAGAACACTGGCAGAATTCAAGTTTATCTGGTACATAGAATACTCGCACCATTTGTGAAGTCGAGCTATAGGCCTTGCATACATCCTACTTCACAAATGTGTCTGTCAGATGTGTTAAGCCTGTAGGCCAAAGATGATACCCCAATGTGCAGAGAAACCTTGGGTGACTCTCCAGGAAGCTAGCTGTTTCTGTCACAACTCACATTTTTTTGGAAGTCGCTTGTTTGCAATTCCTGTTTTACTAGGTAATATTATTTCCTTCTTGGGTCTCTGAGGGAGTTGAAAATTAGATAGTTGCAGTTATAGTTTTCCTTGTTAAGAAATTCAGAAAAGAAACTTACTAAGATATGTTAAGTGTATAAGTTTGAAAGACATCATAAGATAGTTTTCTGTTGGTAATACAAGATAGGATAGAAAGTGAATTAGGTACAATTTGGACTCACCAAAATAGTATAGATAATGGAATATTTTCTCTGAATTTATCAAATGTAAATGGACTGGACATTGTTGATGTATTTATTGATTGTATATATTGTATATAGTTATTATACTTTTTGTATGTAGTTTTTCTTATATTAGTTATCTTTTTTATTTTTTATTAGATAAAAAGGGGGAAATGTGGTGATATTGTATTTGTGCTGAAATGTGGTGATATTTTATTTGTGCTTTAATAAATAAAGTGTGCCTGGAGGTCAGAGGAAATAGCAAGTCATTTTAAGTAAACAAAGAAGTCGGGCAGTGGTAGCACATGCACTTAATTCTATCCCTTAGCAGGCCACCCAGGTAGTGGGACTGGTACGCAGATTGCTGCCCTACCTCCTTGATGCCATGGATGATTTGGATATTCTTTTGCTGTTGTGTTTATTGTGATTGTTCTTGTCTTCCAGTTGTTGCTTAGTTTAGAAGAGAAACTTGAGGTTTTCTTGTTATGTTAATCAACTCTTGGTATTATAAATCAGCAAGCAGTTCTTAAAGATTTCACATTTCCTACTCTACATGGCAATCAACTGTATACATATATTTTTACCTGCCGTTTCAGAGAAATATCACTATGTATTTTCTATTTTACAAATTTATTTAACCAAAGTAGTCAAATGAAAAGTAATCAGATCATGAACAAAGCTGTTTCCTGTGGTGTCTTAAGTTTTCTACCAGATCACCATTTATCTTGACATCAATTGGAAGATCCATCTTGATTGACGTATCTTAGAAAGATAGATGTGGAAAAGAGCATAGTTTCAGAACAGAAAAATGGAGGAAGTAGGACTTAACCTAGTCGGACTGCGAGTCAGGCTCAGAACTACAATTCCCAGCAGGTGACGGGGCATCAGAAGGAAGCTGCTGGAGAGTGTGATGCCAAATTCCTGCGCCTGTGCATGCGCACTGTGGCGATGGACCGTTGGTAGTTCGCGGGTCCGGCCGTTGGGGCCCCAGCATCACTTTTCGTCGCTTTTCGTCGCGCTCTGGAGTTCTGGAGTGGGAGTCTGAGAGATAGGCAGATCTTCAATTAATGGACACGTTCAAAACCCCTGAATCCATGGATACAATGAACAGGAAACACCTTCAGAAGATTACTGACCAAAGTAGCAATGTCACCACCAGCTTCATGTGGGGATGTGATTCCGGCAAGACTTTTGAACTGCTATCAGGTATGGGTGTCTCTGCCTTGGAGAAGGAGGAGGTGGACAGTGAGAACATTCCTCATGAACTGCTCTCAAACCTCGGCCACCCCCAGAACCCTCCAAGGAAATGGCTAAAGATCAAGGGCCGCGACAAAGACTTTGTGATCATACGTAGGCCTAAGCTCAATCAAGAGAACTTTCCAGGTGTTTCCTGGAACTTGCTTCCAGATGAGCTGCTCCTTGGAATCTTTTCGTGCCTGTGCCTCCCTGAGCTGCTGACAGTCTCTGGAGTCTGCAAGAGGTGGTACCGCCTCTCACTCGATGAGTCCCTCTGGCAGTCCCTCGACCTCACAGGTAAAAATCTGCACCCCGATGTGACTGTCCGCTTGCTTTCTCAAGGGGTGATCGCCTTCCGTTGCCCACGATCGTTTATGGAGCAACCATTGGGTGAAAGTTTCAGCTCTTTTCGAATACAGCACATGGACTTGTCGAACTCAGTTATAAATGTGTCAAACCTCCATGGGATTCTGTCTGGGTGCTCCAAGCTGCAGAATCTAAGCCTGGAAGGCCTACAGCTTTCGGATCCCATTGTCAACACTCTCACACAGAATGAAAACCTGGTGCGACTAAATCTTTGTGGGTGCTCTGGATTTTCTGGATCCGCTGTGGCGACCCTGCTAAGCAGCTGTTGCAGACTGATTGAACTGAATCTCTCCTGGTGCTCTGAGTTCACTAAAAAGCATGTGCAAGCGGCTGTGGCACATTTATCAGCGACCATCACCCAACTCAACCTCAGTGGCTACCGAAAGAACTTCCAGAAAGCAGATCTTTGTACCTTAATTAAACGGTGCCCCAACCTTGTCCACCTCGACTTAAGTGACAGTATCTTGCTAAAGAATGACTGCTTTCCAGAATTTTTTCACCTCAACTACCTCCAACACCTCTCACTCAGCCGGTGCTATGATATAATACCTGAAACTCTACTTGAACTTAGAGGAATTCCCACACTGAAAACACTGCAAGTTTTTGGAATCGTGCCAGATGTTACCCTTCAGCTGTTGAGAGAATCCCTTCCTCACGTGCAGATTAATTGTGCCTATTTCACCACCATTGCGAGGCCAACTATGGACAGCAAAAAGAACCCGGAGATTTGGGGTATAAAGTGCCGTCTGACTATGCGAAAGCCCAGTTGTGTGTGAAGTGCTCCCTGCAGGATGGTGTCTCCTCTTCCTTTGGAATGAGAAACACAGGCAGCAAATCCAGTTGCTAGAGACCTTGGTTACCTTTCCTCTTGGTTTTACCTTAGCCTTCATTGTGCGTGTATGTTAGGGAAGCATTTGCAAGGGAGAACTGTGAAGTGTTGCTTTTTCAAGAATACAGAGATGATTCTGTCAGTGCTGTGCCCTCAGAGGTCATGTGTTAGGTCTTTGGAAATTTTAGGTGAACCTGTTATTTCAAAATAGCTTTTTAGAGCAAAATTTGCACCAACTCTTCCAAGTGCCCTTCAGATTAAGTCTATTTAGAATATTTTAAAACTTACCCTGGCTAACAGTTTTCATGGTGTTTGTCATAACTTTTTGTATATGTAATTATTCAGTATTTTATAAAACTTGATTTTGAAGAACAATAAGCTGTGTGTGGTGAGCTAAATGGAAAGACTCATGGACTGGTAGCATTTGAGGCGATCTCTTCTGGGAATTAACACATTTCAACTTTGTGTGCAGGTGTGAAGTTAGTTTAATAGAAACATAGTCCTGCATAGTGTACCTTGAACTCCAAATTAGAAACAGAGAAACACAACCAGAAGGACAGAATAGGATTTGAAGCCTCAAAAGGCCGTTTCCCAAAGTCAGGTTAATATGAAGTAGCCTTTAATGTTTTTAGGTACTATGCTATGTTCCCAGAATCCTAAATTAGGTGAGGAAATCTAATTGTGCTTTTTTAACTTTATAATCAATGTATGTTATGTGGGTTATTTAGCTTTTAAAAATACTTGCTTTGTTTTTAGAAATATGGTATTATTCTAATCAGCATTCTTGAGAAGTCGGATAGAATTCTGAGCTGATCTTGTTTGCTGTTTCTTCCTTTAGCAGTGCAGTCATTTTTATATTACTCTGCAATCAAGGACTTGAAACTCTTTTAAGTGGTCTTTCACAACAATAGCTTGAAACTGCCCATTAGGTTACTGGATCTAAAGTTCCTTAGATAGAACTGCTGGTTTCTCTCCATCAGAAATGCACAAGAAGCAGGTATGTGTGCAGCTTCTGAGTGGCCGGCACGACTTGCACTTCACCTAAGTTTTTAAACCTTTTGATAACAGATGCATTTTTTAACATCTGATAGACAGAAGCAAAAAGATCAAATTGTGTTTCTTAGAAAATGAAGAAAAATCAATGCAATTACCTCTTTTGACTACGACAGAGCCACAACACATTTCTATTAACTTTTTCATCAAAAAAATTTACTGTTACAACAATAATATGAAGTGCCTTTACCTGCTCAGACCTAAAGAGCATTTTAAAAAGTGTAACACAGGAATGATCATGCTACAGTTCCCACATAGTTAAAGTACTAACTACGACTTGCAACTATTGTTTACAGATTAGCGATAGGCTGACCGTGGGCTCTGGTTGGACTCTGGCCTCCAGCTGCCCCAGACATGCAGTTCCTGTTCTTCTTTACTCAAGTTCAGCTGGGAGCTATTTTGCCAACATTTCACAGTAATCTGTATTTTTAATGCAATTTCTACATTTATAGACTCATTTTAAAATAAAGTACTTTTTTTTTTTTGGTTTTTCGAGACGGATTTTCTGTGTAGTTTTTGGTGCCTGTCCCGGGTCTCGCTCTGTAGACTAGGCTGGCCTCAAACTCACAGAGATCCACCTGGATTAAAGGCATGCACCACCGCTGCCCGGCTAAAATAAAGTACATTTTTATAAAAATGAAAAAAAAATTTTTAAAAAGCAGCATAGTTTCAATAGCATTAGGAGCTAGTGGATTAATGATTTTAAATTCCAATTACTCATTAATAAATGAAGCAATAAAAAAGTTTTAATACCAGAAAATAGCCAGAAAAAACCAATGAATATTTACTAATGGAAAATCAAATAAATCTATGTACTTCTAATGGACATTTAGGGGGAAACGTGTGTGTGTGTGTGTGTGTGTGTGTGTGTGTATGTGTGTGTGTGTGTACTTCCGATTTTTATACCTTAAGGGGGTAGTAAACTGTGGGGGTTTTTTTCTTCCCAAGGTGTGTATGAGAAGTGAAAGACACTGTGTTTTTACTTTTTAGGTTGTTATATTTGTTTGTTTGTTTGTTATGTGGATGCATGTGTCATAGCACATATGCTCAAATCAGAAGATGATGTTATGGAGTCTTTTCGTTCCTTCTACCATGTAGACCTTGAGGATAAAACTCAAGAGGCTTGGTGGCAAATACCATTACCTGCTGAGCCATCTTAACAGGCCCAATACTGTGTTTTAAGTTTACTTAAAGAATTACGTGGCTGGGCAGTGGTGGCACACACCTTTAACCCCAGCACTCGGGAGGCAGAGCCAGGTGGATCTCTGTGAGTTCAAGGCCAGCCTGGGCTACAGAGTGAGTGTCAGGACAGGCACCAAAACTACACAGAGAAACCCTGTCTCGAAAAAACCAAAAAAATATATAAATTGTTATTTCCCAAGTGTATTTGATATCACCACTATTCTCTGTTATGCTTTGAATGTTCATACATCAGAAATTTGATCCACAATGCTGTAGTGTTAGGAGTAACAGAAGGAAGGCCCAATGGAAAGGAAGTTATGAAGACACACTCTAAGGAATACTACTGCACCAATGGAGTGGGTTCTGTCACTCCGGCATTTCTCCTCTGGCTTTCTGTCTCACTCCATGCCCCTTATGTTTTCTGCCACAGAATTTGCCAGGATGCTAGATTCTGGTTCTGGTTTTTAAATATTTATATTAAGTTTGTTTCCAGAGAATTTTGTACCTTTAAGCAGTGGATAATGATCACTCTCACCTCCACCTCCCCAGGGTATCCTATTCACTCACCTTCACCACCAAGTTTTCTCATTCATGAATATTTTTCTTTTGTGACCACTGCTGTTAACCAGGGCTGTCTGTGTGACCATAGGTTTAGACGTGTCTTTTGGAGCCTGGTGAACTCAGCAAAGGTTACATAACTGAAGACAGTAGTTCTCCTTATCCAGAGTCCATCAAAAGCCGGGAGTTCAGAGGTCAAATGTGGTCGCTATACTTAACTTACTGCTAGTGTTTGTTTTGTGTTGGCCCAGCACAGTAACTGAAGTTGTGAGTTAATAATGTTAATAGTTGTATTGAGTCTGCAGAATGGTGTTTCATACTCCTTCACCCCTTTTCTGGCTTGTATATACTTCTGTCACCTCTTCTACAATGTCCCCTGAGCATTAGAAGAGTGTTTAAAATGTCTTATTCGGAGATGAGCATGATACCATTGCTTTTTCTCTGCCTCTTGAGCAGCTATGATTCTCTGTATTCTCTGCTGTTGATAGCAACATCAGCCTTTTCTGGTTGATGATAGGGGCAGCTTTCCTCTATGGCAGTGGTTCTCAGCCTTCCTAACGCTGCCACCCTTTAACACAGTTCCTCATGTTGTACTGACCCCCAACCATAACATTATTTTGCTGCTACTTCATAACTGTAATTTTGCTACTGTTATTATTCATAATATAAATATCTGATATGCAGGATATCTGATATGTGACCCCTGTAGGGGTCATGACCCACAGGTTGAGAACTGTTGCTCTTTGAGGAAAAGAATCACTTTGTGATGGGACAGGACTAGCTTAGGTCTTGGTGGAAGCTGAATGATGTTAGATTTCTGAGGTGGCATAAAGACACAGAAAGCTGAAAGATATCAGAGTCGGACCTTCAACAGATGGGACTGTTTATTAGCACACACAGTGGGGGACAGCCTCTCTTTGGAAAATTGAGAAGTCTACCAAGGGAAAAGCTGGCTATTACCCTTTATGGGGTGGGGTGAGGAGCTTAAGAATGAGGAAAATGTTAAAACTGTAGCCAATGTTTCTCTCCAGCACCTTCTTCCTGAAATTGTTTGCCCAAGGTAAGACAGGCTACGTTGGGAGACAGGCTATCTGCAGAGGCTTTCCTTGCTGTGCTGACTGAAAAGACTGAGCAAAGTCATCTGGAATCTCAGAGGAATCTGGTTTTCCCACGAAGATACTCTATCAAATGAGATCATGGTCGTTAGGACCAAGGGAAACAATACTGAGGTGGAACCACTGAGGCAGAACAAAAGGAGAGAAGAGGCAGGCTTGATAGGGCAAAGAAATCACTGAGGTACTTGAGCCTCTTGGAAGTATGCTGAGATGAGTTCAGAGGCTGAGTGGGACTGGCCAAAGTCTCAGAAGGAGTGGAAAGAACTTACTGGGGCATTGAGACCATGTAGAGATATGATGAAGGGAACGAGGGTGTGGCTTGATGGGCAGAGCCTTGGCAGGGGAGGAATAACTTAAGGAGGCATAGGGACTGCTTGGATACTCTGGCAGAACCAACAGGCCAGATTCTAATTAGCAGCAGGAAAATCACTAGACCACAGTGGTTCTCAACCTTCCAAATGCTGTGACCCTTTAATACAGTCCCTCATGTGGTGGCCCCCAACCATAAAGTTATTTTGTTGCTACTTCATAATTTTTATACTGTTATGAATCAAAATGTAAATATCTGATATACAGGATATCTGATATGTGACCCCCCCCACAAAGGGGTTGCAAGCCACAGGTTGAGAGCAGCTGCACTAGAGTAGAGGGAGCCCATAGTATAATGCTTAAGATCTGGATACCTTATACTGCCAAGGAGAGTTGGAAGCTGACAGCAGCTACCAGACCTTCTGTCAGTGCACAGAATGTACAGACTCTCACCTTCTGCCCAAGGTAGTATGGGAATTTGTGAATGATCTAGCAAAGCCAGAAAATTTCCACAATTATAAGGTGATTCAGACCTAAACCTTTACCTAAATACTTTGGTATTTCAACATGTGACAGGCCCCAGACTTTTTCCCTTCTTTACAAGGGGCCTCTCACATCTCTCTTTGATTAACTTATGTCAGACTTTTCCTATCTGACCAAGGGTGCCTCAGAGTTATCCCTTCTACCAAGGGTTATTCAGACAGTTCCCTTATTCTGAGGGGCCCTTATATAGTCCCCATATACCTAAGAAGTCATCAGCCCTCCCATCTAATCAGATGTGAAGTTCTGCTGGTTCCTTGTTCAGAAAAGATGGCTCTGAGTAACCCTTGGTTCACTGAAGAAGGTTCCAAGCCTGTTGTGGAAGAAAAACAATGTGTAAGGTTTACTTGGTCTCAGATCTTTTCACTCTGCCCAAGGGGGCCTCCAATCTACTGTGCCCAAAAAACATTAGTCTTTACCTATTTTCTCAATGGGAACTAGGGCCTACACTTTTTACAAAGTGGACTTCCGCCCTCCTCTCCGCCCATGAGGGCCTCAGAAATGCTCCTGTGTACCCATTTGTCTAAAATCCAATCCCTATCACTAAAAGTTCCTCAGATCTTCCCTTTTTGTCTACTGGGGTTCACACGTGCCCTCTATGACAAAAGGGGCACTAAATATTTTTAAAATAGGACCTAAGGTCTTGCACCTCTGGCCAGGGGTCCCTCGGAACTATACTTTCAGCTGAAAGGTACCTCAGACTTTCCTCTTGTGTCCAAGGACACAAAATTAATCTCTGAAAGAGGGGCAGTAGAATTTCCATCTTTGCTCAAAGCGGCCTGCTTCATTGTCTTTCTCTAGGTGCCTCAGGGCTTCTCCTAGTTCATGCAGGTCCTCAGGCCTTCCCCTTTTGTCCAAGGGAACTCAGAACTTTTATCTCTTGCCAGGGGAGCTTGAAACTCACCCCATGACCAAATAGGCCCAGTATTCCCCATCTGACCAAAAATCAGGATTAATTCCTATATCCAAAGGGGCCAAAGATTTACTCCTTGTGACCACAGGGTCCAGGGATACTTGTTTCTAATCAACAGATCTTCAACAACTCTGGTATGAGGTCTCCAGTGCCAAGTTTAGCAATTGGAGCTCAGAATCCAGTAAGTCATCAGAAATGGAGTGCCCCCCATCCATCCTTCATGTCCAGACTTGGGCAGCTGAGCATACATGAAGAGGGGACATAGCTAGAGTACCATCCATCCCGTTGGAAGAAAACTTAGCTTCCTGATATGCTGCTAAATATTCACATATATGAATATTACACACTAAACCAAGCACTGAACAACAATGAATTGTATTTAGACTTTCCTTCACTGCAGAAGGTAGCCAAATGTCTTCAACTTTCACCCATGAGTGCCTGGAGTCTTCCTACTCTATGTATAGATTGAAGCTCTGATGTCCCCTTTAGTCCAAAATGGCATGTCAAAAGCCATCCTTTCATTGGTCAGGGAAGAAGTCTGAAGCTACATTGGTCAGAGGGAATAAGCCTGAGAGCACCTTGGTCAAAGGGTATAGGCCAGAGGCTATTATATCCTATTTTGGACAGAGGGAGAAGTCTGAGGCCCCTGTGATTTCAAATGACCTTCAATGAAGTAACCCTGGGTCTGAGGACCTCTGGGGAAATAGAAGTTCAAAGTACCCCTTAAGTAAATGAAAAGGGCGTGAGGCCCCATGATTTATTTGTTTAGTTTTGTTTATTTTTTCTGAGACAGGGCTTCTCAGTGTAGCCCTGGATGTTAGAATGTCCTACCTATATAAATGTGTAAGTGTGTGAGAACTGTGGCCACATATGTGCGTGTTTTATGCCTGGGCTAGTGTGCATTGTGACTCCTGGGCTAGATGGCCAGTGGAAGGGACGGAGGTCCCTTTAGTTGAACTGGCTTTCTGCTTCCTTGCTCTCGGACCTGAGTATGGACAGTGGGCAGGGAACGGTGCTGCAACAAGTCCAGCAGGCAGTGGCTGCATAGCTCAGGGGCTACTGCAGGGCACCCCTGAGTGGGCTAGGCAGCCTGTGAGCACCACAGGGCCCAGATGTGGCAGGTTCAGGGCCAGGCCCCTGCTCGCTCCGGGAGCCATGGAGTGGAGGCTTTACAGTACAATGCAGGTGGCGGCCAGGTGGGTCCAGAGGCTGCGTGGAGACTAGGCATGTGAGCACCGTGGGGCCTGGACATGGCAGGCAGAACAGGTCCTGGCTAGGCTCCCATGTGGACGTGGGGTAGAGCTGGCGGGAGCCAGCAGGAGCCTCGAGGAGCTCAGAGTGTGGGGGCTGGTGGAGAACTAGCTGCCCCTCCAGGGTCACAGCTGAGGAGTGGCCTACCCATCTATGGGCCCAGCCAGGGACAAGAAGTCCCTTCCAGTCTGCCATTCTTGTGTACTTGAGAATCTGAGGTTAACAGCAATCTTTTGTCCCCATGGTGCACGCCTTCCCCTCCCCGTCGTCTTCCTCTTCCATGCTGTTGGGTGGGGCTCCCAAGACCTGCTCTGGGGGCTAAAACCTGATTAAGGTCTGGATCCCAGAGTAGAATGGAATGTCACTGCCTATAGTTGCTAAGCTACAGTGGCTATGTTATAAGGCTAACCAACAGTTTCTTGTCTGTGGTACAGTACTGATGCAAATTTAGAGTCATTCTTGTTATATGCATATACTTCTGTTCTTGTTTAAAATATTGTAGCTTTACAATATATTCTAGACTACTGAGGGAAATCACAAGAAAGACTTTGGTAAGAGTTTCTGTTTTAAAAGAAAAGAAAAAGCAGATTTTGTCTAAAGTAAATGTCTGAGGGATCAAAGGAACGGACTGAGGGTACATGGAAGGTTGTAGAAAGTCAGAGGGGATGTGATGTAAACTGTTTGTTATGGTTTCTTATACCTGCAAATACTGAATTTAAAAGTTAATTCTGGTTTTTCATTTTAAAAATGGCTAATGATTCTGCAAACTACTTATGTATGTGTGTATGTGGACAGGTATGTGACTTGGATTTAACTATATGTGTAAATGTAAGTAAGCTTTAACTGTACATATGTATGTGTGTAACTTGGATCCAACTGTGTGTATGTGTGCAAGTAATTATTGTTTAGAAAAACGTGCTTTAAACAGCAACCACGTGGCTTCCTCCATCTTGGCTGGTGACATCATGGGCAGCCATGTGGCTGGCAGCCATCTTTTACTAAGGTTATAAAGATCTACTCAGGTTAACACCTAAGTACTTATGTCTTTACCAAATGTTCAACAGCAAGTTTCTAGAGAATTTAAATAGATGGCAACATATGTTTAATAAATAAGATACTTAATAAATACTAAAGCAGCATCTCAATGCTTTTATATACAGGAATATACCTTGCTCTGGCAGCTAAACTTTGTAATTTAAGATTTACTCATGTAATAAAATAATAATGATTTTAAAGACATAAAAGGATCACAGGGAACAGCTGAGGCTTGCAAATGTATGGCATGACTAGAGTTCCAAAGAGAGTCTAGTTACAATGGTGGACCTTAGAAGTTTTGAAAATGTCAGTACCAGGTGATGATCACTGGAAGCACTAGCCATAATAAAATGGAGCAGGCAGGCTATATATGTACTGCCAAGGGTAGGATCAAAGAAATCATCCAAGCCTCTAGGTAAAAGAACCAAAAGGATTATAAATAAATCCCAGATATTGAACTTTGGGATTGTTTGCACTTTGGAGCTTGGTTTTACTTTATACAGATTGTGGTGACGCCATGTTTTCTCCCCCTTAAAGTAGAAGAAGGTACTTTATTGTTGATATTACAGAAGACATTTGAGAGATCTTAATCTTTTAAGAACAGTTTTTAAAAATACAAAAGTTTATAAGGCTATGGGACATTTTCAGCTTATAAAATGCTCTATATTGTTAATGTTTGGACTTAAAATAAAAGGCTAAAAATTAGGGCCACAGCCATAATCTCCAAATGCTAACCAGAAACTGGGATGTTCATTTCTTGTGATGCAGCAAGACAATGACCTAAGCAGTCTGACAAGGAGCTTGAAACAACTTCTGACTCCATGAGTCTTCACCCTTTGGGAGTTGAAAAAATCTTTTTACAGGGGTGGCCTAGGACCAACTGTATGTCAGATGTTTGCATTGTGATTCAACAATGGCAAAACTGCAATTATGAAATAACATTGAGATAGTTGAGAACCAATGACTTGGAAAATGTTTCTCCTTACCCAAGGTACATTCAGGCTTAAGAATGTTGTCTAGCCTCCTTGTATTTGCTAAGTTTCTTAAACTTAAATTATTTGGATAAACTGATACATATATATGTTTTATATTGATATTTTGTTTTGGTTTCTTTACTGAACCCGTAATTGATGCTAGAAGAGCTTCAACTTAAAAGCATTGTTTTTAGGCTACTTATTGTAGACTGTTAGAGAACATAAATAGTCAGTCATAAATAATCAAGTTTTTTTAATTGTAGTCAGGGTAAGTAAGTACTGATGTAATATTACAGGGATAAGTTTACTCATTTACTCAGTCCCTTGCATATGTTTTCAGGGTTGAGCTTGAAACACGTAACTACAAACAAAGTTTGTCTATTTAGATATACCTGGACAGCCCTCATACTTCAGAGATCTGCAGAATATGGCATTTAAATGTTGATCTAAAAACTTATTATATCAGACAGACTTCCAGATCCTAGCAGTGACCCAAAGTCTCCAAAGAAATTACATACAAGGTACCACAACATCTCTGCCTGGATTATGGCAACACTGACCACAGGGCAAGATGCCCCAATGCAACACCTGCCACCAGGACCCAGCACAGACTGTGGACAAGCTGCAGGACACTGGAATTGATTGCACCCTTTTGCCTTGACAAATCAAGATCAGTCTTCCGTGTCCCTATTCCACAGGAGAAATACTCTGCCTTATGGGCCTGATGGCAGAAGAAGATTGATGCTGTTATGACTGGTGCCTCCAACACTATGGAGACCTGGGTAGGGATTGGTCCCTGTAATTTAGAGGATTGGAAGCTGCTTGGTCTGCACTCAGATATAGTTTATCCTTCTCAGATCTCTGATAGTACTGATGGCTAGGCTAGATCTAAGTTTGTCAGCATGGCAGCATCAGACAACCAGTCCTTCTGCAAGGCTATAGCTAGCTTGTTAGTCACTTTTAAGAAAATGTTCTAAGATATAAAAGTTTAAATAAGTCATAAAGGTTCAGATATGAGTCTAATAAAGGTCTGAGGATAGAAAAGCTTCTAAGCTTTGAGGATCTCAGAAAAATGATTTAAGATGAGATATGTTTCAGATTACTCTCCAATTCTATGATATAATGGTTCAGAGCTTAACATTTAAGAGTCCTGATAAGCTGGTAGAGCAATGACTACTTACTGTTCAGTTACAAGCTCAACATTTTAGATTTATTTTAGATGTCATCTAAATATATCTAAATGTAAACCTAAAAATGCTTCTCATCAGGTCAAAAATCTCTGTACAATTTGTACCTGGCTCTCTGGACAGAAAAATATACAAACTTTTAACCCAAATCTGTAGTTCTTGCTGGGACTCAAAGGTATGAGTCCACTTCTGCTGTTTTACAGATATCCATTACCTGCTTTGTCTACAATATGGATTTCAGTACAGATTGGTAATACTAATGTATCTAAAATTTTTATGTCATTTTGTAAAATAGTTCATGTAGGCCTCAGAGGATTAAAAGAGTCATGAAACTTGGATCCACTTCACAGAGGTCGAAAGGATCCCAGATAAGTGCAGCTTATTCCTAAAGATGATATTTTTCCTCTCTCCTGGTCTTGAGACTCATGCTTTTCCCAATTACTAAGGGTATGGGCCTAAGGGTTCCAAATAAGTTCATAAACTTTAACTTCTGTTCCTAGTTTAAGTTTGTCTCAACAGATTTCTACTTGGCTGGCAGACACCTCCAAGTTTCAGTTGCTGACTCCACTGCTCCAGACGACTGTAAACTCTGGGCTTGCTAAAAGCTGATGTGGACCAGCCCAGCCAACATGATTGTTCCCTGTCTCTACAGGGTCAGAGAGGCACACACTTCTGACAATTGCCCCATTGCCCAACCTTTGACTAGCCTTTCATCCTTTTTTTGGGCCCTGACAACAGCACCCCATGCCAGCTCAAAGCAGTTCCAGAAGAGAATACGTCATCCCATGTTCCCTGTTCAGAAAAGGCTGAAATGCTGGGTCAAAAGGAAACTCCCTGGCATAGAGACAAGATGGCTAACTATACATGGCCATTATTAGAGAGGGATACTTATGAGCTAACTGCCCAAAACCCATGATTAGGTTCCATTAGGCACATGAGAAGGGAGAAATGTGGAACCAAAATAAGACCAAAATGCTTTCACCCTAAAACTAAGGCCTAAGATTTCTCTTTTTAGGTACAGGCCATGAGTTACTGGAATGGGCCACGAGTTACTGAAACCAGTCAGTCCAGATTCCAGAAACCAGGAAGTGTAAAAGTACAGAGTCACAAGGTAGTCACGAGGTAATGACTGCCAGACTATGGAATGTCCTCTCCCTGGTTCCCTAGGTAACTATTTGACCAAAGAATGTTCCAACCCTGGTTTCCAGGGTAACTGACCATAGAAATGTCCCTACCTGAGGGCAGCCAATGAGAAATGGTGGTGGTCAACCACCCCCTTAGAAGTAAGATTAAGCCATGATTTCTAGAAAGTCCCTAGAAGCGAGCCAATCAGAATTGTACCCATACTAGCACCCCTAAATGATGTAACCTTGTGGTTTTTGCCTTTAAAAACTGAGCTTGCAGAGAGGTGGGCACTTCCTCCAGCCTCCACTGTGTTGGATCTATTGGATGAAGTCCCTGCCTAGGCTTGTATTGCTTTTGGATATCCCGAATTAAACCTTGCTTTTGCATTCCGGCATGCTTGTCTTTGGTGGTCTCTCTGGGGGGGTCGCGATCTGGGCACAACATGTGTACCACCAGTGCCTGGCAAGTCCCCATGATGTAATGGAGAAAGTTTGAAGGACCTCTTGGTCATGGGGCATAGGTCTCAGAAACTGTTGGGTAGAGGAAGAAGGTCTATAGTTTCCTTGTTCAGAGTAAATAGGTCTGAGTTCCCCATTGGTTTTAGTAGGAAGATATGAGGCCCATTAAGTCAAGGAAGAATAGTATACAAGGTCCCTTTGGTTGGAGGGAGAATGTCTTGAGTTCCTTTAGAGCAGATGGGGGAGATCTAAGGCTCCATTGTGATGGGGGATATCATTCTGTATGCTGTGAATATGTGTTGCTCTGATTGGTTGATAAATAAAACACTGATTGGCCAGTAGGCAGAAAGGAAGTATAGGCAGGACAAGCAAACAAGGAGAATTCTGGGAAGAGGAAGGCTGAGACAGAAGTTGCCAGCCAGACAGAGGAAGCAAGATGACAAGGCAGAACTGAGAAAAGGTACCAAGTCACATGGCTAAACACAAATAAGAATTATGGGTTAATTTAAGTGTAAGAGCTAGTCAGAATTAAGCCTGAGCTAATGACCAAGCAGTTATAATTAATATAAGCTTCTGAGTGATTATTCTATAAGCGGGCCATGGGACTTCAGGGACTTTGCAGGATCAGAGAAACCTTCCATCTACACCATTGGATAGGAGGGAAGGTCTGAGGCCCCATTTGTCAAAGTGGGGTATGACCAAGACTGCCTGGGAACAAGGAAGGTCTGAAGTACCTTTGAGCAAAGGAAAAGGTCTGAAGCTCCCTTGGATTGAGAGGAGAAGGTCTAAGTCCCTCTTGGCAATGGAAGAAAGTTGAGACCCCCCTGGAAGGGAAGAAAGAGAAGGTTTGAGGCCCCCTTGAGCATAGGCAAAAGGACTGAGGAACTATTGGTCACAGGAGGTAGGTCTTAGACCCCAAGGATGAATGGGAAGGTCTGGGTTCCTTTAGTTCTAGGAGGAAGGTCTTAGGACCTTTAGAGCTGATGGAAAAGATATATGGCCATTTCAGGCAGAAGGGGAAGGTCTGAGGTCCTACTGGTCATAAGGGGCAGGTCTCAGACTCCTTGGGCATAGGAGCATGTCTAAGTTCCCTTTTGTAAGAGTTGGAAGGTCTGAGATTTCCTAAGGCAAAGGGGAAGTTCTTGAGCCCTTCTTACTCTGCCCAGCTCACACTGGACTATCCACACTCAGATATCTTCCATGTTGCCCACCAGGACCTCAGACATTCCTCTTCTGTTCAGTGGGGCCTCAGACAGTATTTGTCAAATGAAGGGCCCTGAGACCTTCCCCTCTGACAGAGTGGGTTTCAGATCATGTACCTCAAACATACTCTAAGGAACTGGGATTCTGATTGAGGGAACCTGAAATCTATACTCTCTGAGTTTTGTTTGGATGGTTAGGTTGGGAAGTTTGGCTTGGTAAATAGGTGTTCTCCCACTCTCAAATTTCTTTTTTAATTTTTTTTTATTCTGTTTGTCAGGGTATTTTGCTTTCGTGTATGTCTCTGCACCATGTACATGCCTGGTGCCTGTGGAGGCCAGAAGAAATAATCAGATTCCGGGAGGGGGGCGGGAGGGGGGTGGGAGGGGGGAGAATGGGGGAATCTATGGCTGATATGTAAAGTTGAATTATATTGTAAAATAAAATAAAATAAATGCAAAAAAAGAAATAATCAGATTCCCCTGGTACTGGAGTCACAGATGGCTGTGAGCCACTATGTGGGTGCTGGAAATCAAGCCCAGGTCCTCTGAAAGAACAACCAGTGCTCTTAAGTGCTGAGCCATCTCTCCAGCCTCTTCCAATTCCCTTTGAAATGGTTTTCTAAATAGCTGACTAGAGATCATTCCAGGCCTTTTGTAAGGCCACCTGTGGTTTTCCATCTTTTATAATCCCAAAGTGTTTTGACCTTCACATTTTCAAGTCCAATAAACTTATCAGTCATGGACTTAAAAACACTTTAATAATACTTTCCAACTATTGAAGTAATTGCACAATATTTTGATGCAATGACATCAATGAAAAATGAAGAAGAAATGTATTGCCAGATGGAAAGTATGACTTGTCTGCATAGAGAGTGATCATACAGAGGTCTTTCCAGAATCTTTATTTGAATGTTTATTTAGTAAGATTTAAGCTACATTTATAACCCTCTTCCTTTGAGAAATAAAAGCATTTGTCTAGACCTAAAACCCTTCTCTGAGCTTCTTCTTGCAGTAGATGGAAGCTAGCACAGATACCCACAACTGGACAACGTGCAGAGAGTAAGAGACTTTGGAGCACTCAGGCCTCAATGAGATGTCTTCATCAAACCCTTCACCTTGCCTTGGCTCAGGGCGCTATTCAGAAGAGGAGGCAGAAAGACTGTAAGAGCCAGAGGTGATGGATGACTCCCAGGAAATGGTGCTTTCCAGACACAGCAAGACTGATGCACATATGAACTCCCAGAGACTGTGGTAACAATACCTGTACAGGTTTAAGTCAGATGGGGTGCCAACACTGGAGTGGGAAGTGGACAAAGGGTCTTACCCCTAATCGAGAAGCTATTTGCAATTAACACCTGCCGGAAAGGGAAAATAAGTTTTCTCCAATGGAGTGTCACTATGTATATCACCCACACTTTAGGGCAGACCCATGCTTTTTGTTTCACTTCGGTGTGACTTTTTTTGTCTTATTAGTTTTTTGTTTGTTTTGCTTTTCATTTTTGTGTATTTTTTAAGATGGGGAGAAAAACATAAAGTTGGGTGGATAGAGAGGTGGGAAGATCTGGGAGGAGTAGGGGAAGGAAAATATCATCAAAATATATTATGTAGAAAAAAATTTTATGAAAAAAATCCTATGGAAGACGGTTGTTTGGCTCAAACCGTTTGAGGGGGCACCCAGGCAGGGGGAATAGGGATCCATCCCTGGTGCATGGGCAGACTTCTGGGAATCCAGTGCCTGAGGGGTGATGCCTTGCCCAGCCTTGGTGCAGTGGGGAGGGGCTTGGACCTGACTAGGCTCAGTGTACCGGGTTCTGCTGACTCCCCATGGGAGACCTCGATTTGGGGGATGTGGGGATGCGGGCTGGCTTGGGAGAGAGGGCTGGAGGGTGGGAGAAGGGAGGAGGGGGATCTGTGGGCGGTATGTGGAGTGAGTAGAAAATTTCTTAATAAAGAAAAATGAAAAAATAACAATAAAAATAAAAAGCAAGGCAAAAAAAGAAAGAAAAGAAAAAATCCTCTGCTTAGAAAGACTTTGGGGGTTAAAAGTATTCATTTCAATTTTTTTTCTCCAGGGCAATTAAATAATATTTAAGCAGTGTGACACAAGGTGGCAGTGTCCACCTGTAGTTCTCATATACACACAAGCACATAGAATACACCCACACACCTACACCAGCCTTTCCAATAGAAGACAAAGTTAGCTCAGGGGAACATTAAAATTTGTATTGGTAACAAGCATAAGATGATTATATCAGAGGGTTCTCTACAGGATTTAAGTATGCAACCCATTTTTCCACTTAAAAATAGTTCATTTTTTTCTTTTCCTTATGTGTTGGAAGGTAGCCACTTGATTACAAAAATTATATCTATTCTGACAAAGAGAGCAAGTTATTTTTAATGAGTATTAAAATGCTCAAATTAGCATGTAAGATTGGTAAATTATGGCTTTATTCAGTATTTTCTCTTTGTTTATATAATAAATTATTCCCTAGTATCCAAGTCCTATTGCCTGACATGGATGAGTAGAATATGCTAATAACATTCTACATGAAAATCCACATGCTCACAAACAGAAGACCACAATGTTTTGAAGCATATTCAAAAAATCTTGGGTACATCTCTTTAGTCTTGAAAATTAACCCATAAAAAATTGTATCTAGTCAAAACTCATATCCAGAGCTTTATATCTATGTAGCTAGTTAGACCTGCTTCTTTGAAATTGTAAAAATTCTGTAGACTTAAAAATATATATGTGCTCCCCTCAGGGCTCTGAGGACCCTACAGAAGAGGAGGCTGAAAGAGTGTAAGAGTTAGAATGCATGGAGGACACCAAGGAAACAAGACCTCCTAGACACAACAGGACAGAAATACATCTGAACTCACAGAGACTGAGGCAGCATGCACAGGGCCTGCACAGGTCTCTACCAGATCAGGTCCTAGAGCTAATAGAGGGAGTGGACACATGACCCATCCCTGATGCAGAATCTCTCTCTAATTGATAACCACTTGCAAATGAAAATTTAATTTTCTCCAAAAGAGTCTCACTGGGGAAATAAACCACTCTTAAGGGTTGGCCACATGCACAGCAATAGATGACCAACAGGACACAAACTCAACGCATCTTTTCAGGTTCCTTGTCTCATAATGTCATGTCAGTGCTTTTAAAAACTTATCTGATTTTCATTTATATATTTTTTATCATTTCTCTCTCTCTCCCCTACAGGTCCTTTGCATATATATTATGGCTTTCAGTTTTGTGTTTTTATGGAATTCCTGAGTGTGTGATCGAGTAGGTCTCTGTGGGTCTCTGCATCTGTATCTATTTCTTGTGCCTTTTCTTGTGTTCTTTTCCTTCTGTTTGTTTGTTTTTTCCTATTCTGATACATTAGTTTTTGCTTTATTTTACCATACTATATACTATATTGTATTATTATCCCTTAGAAGCCTGTTTGTTTTCTAAAAAGAGACAGAAAGGGATGAATCCAGATGGGAGGGAATGTGAGGAGGAACTGGGAGGAGTTGGGGGAAGGAAAATCATAATTAGGTTATATTATATAAGAAAAAGATATATTTTCAATAAAAGGAAACATGTATATGTAGAAATTTCATAATTTCATTTTCTTTATTACTGAATAGTATTCCACAGTGTGTGTTACCACATTTTCATGATCCATTTAATAGTTGAATGGCATTGAGGTTATTTCCAATTCTTTGTTATTGTGAAGGGTGTGTTTGTCTGTGGAACAGAATGTCAAGTCCTTTGGGCACGTGGTAAGGAGTGGTATATCTGAGTCATATGGTGGGTTTATTTTTAGGTTTTTGAGGGTTCTCCACACTCATACATCTAAAATGCAGCTTAGGCTTGGTCATAAGAAAAGAGGGCACAGAAAAATTGTAAGAGAACAAGACATTTTCTGTGAGACTGAGTTTTCTAGAAATGACAGAAGTTACATCTATGGATTATCAATATGGCTGACTAAACACGACTAATAAGGAATGACACTGATAGGCATGATAACATGAAAGGGAGAAATCTCTCAGGGCTCCACCACTAGACAAAGAACTATAGGCACCTAAAGAGTGATGAGAATGAGAGAAATAGCCTTCCCCGGGGAAGAGCCCCCAAATTGGTTATTCAATACCAAGTGGTCAGTTCTGATATCATGCATATACAAGTAACTTTACATGGATTGAGCAGGTTGCATTTATATATTTAGCTATATATATGGGAAGGGTTGGATGGAGGAAAGGGAAGGGGGAAATGGTGTAATCACATTTGAATTTCAAAAAATTAACAGTTTTAAAAGAAATAGAAAGTACCAAATATAATAAAAACCAATGAGACTGATTTCAACTGTATTTTGTGTGTGTGTGTGTGTGTGTGTGTGTGTGTGTGTGTGTGTGTGTGATTCAACTACTTACCCTTTTAAAACAGTTAAAATTTTAACCATCTGTTTCTGAAGAATAAATGAAGGACAGGATAAAACTGGCTAAATTTGTGCATTCAAGGCATAGCAAGAATTCCAGAAAACAACAATAATAGTCTCTGACTGGTCATTGCTGCTTGTGAACTCTTGATTTTGTCATACATTCATTTATTTTTTGTGTGAACACAAGCATGCAGGAAGACAGCTTAAGAGGACACATGTGCCAGCATGTATGGAGGTCAAAGGGCAAATCGAGGGAGTTAATTCTCTCCTTTTACCATGTGGGACCTGGGAATGGAATCTATGTCTTAAAGCTTGAAAGTAAACACCTTCACCCACTAAGACATCTCCTGGCTCTAGTGAATTCTGATCCCTTTTAAAATAGGGATATAGTGTACCAACCAGGAAGTTTCTAGATCTAGTGCCTTCTCTGTTCTTTACCATCACACATCAAATGGAATACTGAGCCAATTTATTGTCCCTTTTTGCACATTTTGTATTCATTATCTCTCACATCATAGATTGTATACTTTATTGCTATCAAATAAAAAAATAAACTATGATTTTAGCACACGCATCCCATTACTTTCAGTACTTCATTTAGTCTCTAAACAAACCTGTAAACTTTATTCTAATGTGCCCATTTTACAGTCAGAGACTTGGCAGTTGGACTAGGAGGATGAAATCCTTTATTTCAGGTTTATTCAGAGTTTTGTCTATTTCTATGACCCACTCACTTGCCAGTACTCCATGCTATATCTAGATACTTTTCTCCTTGTCCAAGAAAATGCAGGCACAAGCTATGTATAGAAGTTTGGGCGAAGCCTACTAGAAGTTAGAGCTTACAACACTCTCTCTCTGATAGTGAACAGGCCATTTCAGATGCACTTCACCCAGCTGTTAGCTAGATCTAAGAGGAAGCATCCCAGAGTCTACTTTTACACATTCTCCTCCTCTGTGGAATTCTCCAGCATACTCAGGTTCCCAATCTGCATCTTCTTGCAACCAACCCTCACAATACATTCAGTTCACAAAGCAGAACTGGGTCTTTGAGTTCCCTATTTATTTGATTTATTTGTTTTCTACATGATGAAGCTCCAACGTGGAATTTACAGATACTGTCTCATCTATTGTTGACATCCCATTATTATCTTCTTCATAATGACCACCATCACAAATATCACTATCATGACCATTATCATCTTATCAACCTTCATAATCATCACATTCATCAGATTGATCAGCATCAGTTTCATACATTTCATCATCACCATCATAACACCACACTCTTCATCGCAATTATCACCATCATCACCATCATCATCTTATTAATCTTTACCATCATTACAGTCATCATATTCATCTCCATTTTATTCATCACCACCATGACAATCACCATCATCACCACTATCTTTACTTTATTAACCTTCACCATCATTAGTCACTATGTTTATTACCATCATCTCCATCTTCTTCACCATCTCCAGAATCACCACCATTAAAATAGTTATCATTAACACCATAATCACTTGTACCATGATCAAACAGCATTAACTTTATCACCATCATCTTTATCACCATGATAACTGGCATCATTCTCTTCACCACTATTACCATCATTGTCATCATCATCACCATCATCATCATGACCATTTACTATCACCATCACTTTCATTATTATCATCAGTGGACTTCCTTCCTGATCCTTTTTAAGCCAAAATCTATCTGTGCTTACTTGAAAGTCATCATGGAAAGGGGCTATATTCTGTTACATTTATTGGATTTTGTTGTCAGAAGAAAATAAATCAAAGATGACTACTCCTAATAAATGACCAGAATCCCTACAGTTCCTCTCCCAGAATTCTGTTGGTATCAATGACTAGTTCATGTCACTTACATTCACTCCAGCCTTTTTGTGATAGAATGTTTTCTGAATCATTTTGCACCTGAAATAGATTTGGTGTCCTAGTTTCCTAGTTAGTATATGGATTTGGGAATGGAACTGATCACAAGACAGGGAGCACCGACATCCTAATGGCTAAGAGGATCAATCTGAAGAGGTCAGAGGCCAGACAAGTCCCTTCTTCTCCTGCCAATGAGGAGTGAAACACAAGAATGTTGATTAGAGAAAGGTGGCAAGTCTGCAAAACCTAATTCTAGACGAGGCATCTTCTGCAGACATCTTTTGTCTTGTGAGTTGACTTTTTGTCATGTTTAAAGCTTTATTTTTTCCTTTGGCTCTTTTCTTATTCACATTTAAGTGAGCCTAAAGGATTTGTCAAAATTCATACACTATCAACTTATATTCAATGATGAAGTAAAAATATTTGGGGACTGACAACCTCCTCATACCACTGTGTTTTACCTTGTTTTTATTCTTTTTGTGTGCACATGTGGGTATGCATGTGTGAAATATGTGTTTGTATGTGTGTGTGTGTGTGTGTGTGTGTGTGTGTGTGTGTGTGTG